>CAJVQJ010000098.1:0-52360 GCA_911387685.1 Dolichovespula media
AATTATGTGGATTAATAAGGACGATAACAACGATTATAATGACGATATTAACGACGATATTAACGACGATAAAAAGAAGATAATGACAATAATAACGACGATATTAACGATGATATTTATGACGATAACAACGGAGATAATGACGATAATAACGACGACATTAACGACGATGATTATGACAAAATAACGACGATATTAACGACGATAATTATGAGGATAATAAGGACGATAACAACGTTGATAATGACGATATTAACGACGATATTAACGACGATAATAACGACGATAATAACGACGATATTAACGACGATAATAACGACGATAAAAAGAAGATAATGACAATAATAACGACGATATTAACGATGATATTTATGACGATAACAACGTAGATAATGACGATAATAACGACGACATTAACGACGATGATTATGACAAAATAACGACGATATTAACGACGATAATAACGACGATAACAACGAAGATTATGACGATAATATCGACGACATTAACGACGATGATTATGACAAAATAACGTCGATATTAACGACGATAATTATGAGGATAATAAGGACGATAACAACGATGATAATGACGATATTAACGACGATATTAACGACGATAATAACGACGATAATAACGATGATATTAACGACGATAATAACGACGATAAAAAGAAGATAATGACAATAATAACGACGATATTAACGATGATATTTATGACGATAACAACGTAGATAATGACGATAATAACGACGACATTAACGACGATGATTATGACAAAATAACGACGATATTAACGACGATAATTATGAGGATGATAAGGACGATAACAACGATGATAATGACGATAATAACGACGACATTAACAGCGATAATTATGTGGATTAATAAGGACGATAACAACGATTATAATGACGATATTAACGACGATATTAACGACGATAAAAAGAAGATAATGACAATAATAACGACGATATTAACGATGATATTTATGACGATAACAACGGAGATAATGACGATAATAACGACGACATTAACGACGATGATTATGACAAAATAACGACGGTATTAACGACGATAATTATGAGGATAATAAGGACGATAACAACGATGATAATGACGATATTAACGACGATATTAACGACGATAATAACGACGATAATAACGACGATATTAACGACGATAATAACGACGATAAAAAGAAGATAATGACAATAATAACGACGATATTAACGATGATATTTATGACGATAACAACGTAGATAATGACCATAATAACGACGACATTAACGACGATGATTATGACAAAATAACGACGATATTAACGACGATAATTATGAGGATAATAAGGACGATAACAACGATGATAATGACGATATTAACGACGATATTAACGACGATAATAACGACGATAATAACGACGATATTAACGACGATAATAACGACGATAAAAAGAAGATAATGACAATAATAACGACAATATTAACGATGATATTTATGACGATAACAACGTAGATAATGACAATAATAACGACGACATTAACGACGATGATTATGACAAAATAACGACGATATTAACGACGATAATTATGAGGATGATAAGGACGATAACAACGATGATAATGACGATAATTACGACGACATTAACAGCGATAATTATGTGGATTAATAAGGACGATAACAACGAAGAAAATGACGATAATAACGACGACATTAACGACGATGATTATGACAAAATAACGACGATATTAACGACGATAATTATGAGGATAATAAGGACGATAACAACGATGATAATGACGATATTAACGACGATATTAACGACGATAATAACGACGATAATAACGACGATATTAACGACGATAATAACGACGATAAAAAGAAGATAATGACAATAATAACGACGATATTAACGATTATATTTATGACGATAACAACGTAGATAATGACGATAATAACGACGACATTAACGACGATGATTATGACAAAATAACGACGATATTAACGACGATAATTATGAGGATAATAAGGACGATAACAACGATGACAATGACGATATTAACGACGATAATAACGACTATAATTATGATGATAAAAACGACGATAATGACGATAATAACGACGATATTAACGACGATAATAACGACGATAACAACGAAGATAATGACGATAATATCGACGACATTAACGACGATGATTATGACAAAATAACGACGATATTAACGACGATAATTATGAGGATAATAAGGACGATAACAACGATGATAATGACGATATTAACGACGATATTAACGACGATAATAACGACGATAATAACGACGATATTAACGACGATAATAACGACGATAAAAAGAAGATAATGACAATAATAACGACGATATTAACGATGATATTTATGACGATAACAACGTAGATAATGACGATAATAACGACGACATTAACGACGATGATTATGACAAAATAACGACGATATTAACGACGATAATTATGAGGATGATAAGGACGATAACAACGATGATAATGACGATAATAACGACGATATTAACGACGATGTTTATGACAAAATAACGACGATATTAACGATAATAATTATGAGGATGATAAGGACGATAACAACGATGATAATGACGTTATTAACGACGATATTAACGACGATAATAACGACGATAATAACGACGATATTAACGACGATAATAACGACGATAAAAAGAAGATAATGACAATAATAACGACGATATTATCAATGATATTTATGACGATAACAACGTAGATAATGACGATAATAACGACGACATTAACGACGATGATTATGACAAAATAACGACGATATTAACGACGATAATTATGAGGATAATAAGGACGATAACAACGATGACAATGACGATATTAACGACGATAATAACGACTATAATTATGATGATAAAAACGACGATAATGACGATAATAACGACGATATTAACGACGATAATAACGACAATAACAACGAAGATAATGACGATAATATCGACGACATTAACGACGATGATTATGACAAAATAACGACGATATTAACGACGATAATTATGAGGATGATAAGGACGATAACAACGATGATAATGACGATAATAACGACGACATTAACAGCGATAATTATGTGGATTAATAAGGACGATAACAACGATTATAATGACGATATTAACGACGATATTAACGACGATAAAAAGAAGATAATGACAATAATAACGACGATATTAACGATGATATTTATGACGATAACAACGGAGATAATGACGATAATAACGACGACATTAACGACGATGATTATGACAAAATAACGACGATATTAACGACGATAATTATGAGGATAATAAGGACGATAACAACGATGATAATGACGATATTAACGACGATATTAACGACGATAATAACGACGATAATAACGACGATATTAACGACGATAATAACGACGATAAAAAGAAGATAATGACAATAATAACGACGATATTAACGATGATATTTATGACGATAACAACGTAGATAATGACCATAATAACGACGACATTAACGACGATGATTATGACAAAATAACGACGATATTAACGACGATAATTATGAGGATAATAAGGACGATAACAACGATGACAATGACGATATTAACGACGATAATAACGACTATAATTATGATGATAAAAACGACGATAATGACGATAATAACGACGATATTAACGACGATAATAACGACGATAACAACGAAGATAATGACGATAATATCGACGACATTAACGACGATGATTATGACAAAATAACGACGATATTAACGACGATAATTATGAGGATGATAAGGACGATAACAACGATTATAATGACGATATTAACTACGATATTAACGACGATAAAAAGAAGATAATGACAATAATAACGACGATATTAACGATGATATTTATGACGATAACAACGGAGATAATGACGATAATAACGACGACATTAACGACGATGATTATGACAAAATAACGACGATATTAACGACGATAATTATGAGGATAATAAGGACGATAACAACGATGATAATGATGATATTAACGACGATATTAACGACGATAATAACGACGATAATAACGACGATATTAACGACGATAATAACGACGATAAAAAGAAGATAATGACAATAATAACGACGATATTAACGAAGATATTTATGACGATAACAACGTAGATAATGACGATAATAACGACGACATTAACGACGATGATTATGACAAAATAACGACGATATTAACGACGATAATTATGAGGATAATAAGGAGGATAACAACGATGACAATGACGATATTTACGACGATAATAACGACTATAATTATGATGATAAAAACGACGATAATGACGATAATAACGACGATATTAACGACGATAATAACGACGATAACAACGAAGATTATGACGATAATATCGACGACATTAACGACGATGATTATGACAAAATAACGACGATATTAACGACGATAATTATGAGGATAATAAGGACGATAACAACGATGATAATGACGATATTAACGACGATATTAACGATGATATTTATGACGATAACAACGTAGATAATGACGATAATAACGACGACATTAACGACGATGATTATGACAAAATAACGACGATATTAACGACGATAATTATGAGGATGATAAGGACGATAACAACGATGATAATGACGATAATTACGACGACATTAACAGCGATAATTATGTGGATTAATAAGGACGATAACAACGAAGAAAATGACGATAATAACGACGACATTAACGACGATGATTATGACAAAATAACGACGATATTAACGACGATAATTATGAGGATAATAAGGACGATAACAACGATGATAATGACGATATTAACGACGATATTAACGACGATAATAACGACGATAATAACGACGATATTACCGACGATAATAACGACGATAAAAAGAAGATAATGACAATAATAACGACGATATTAACGATGATATTTATGACGATAACAACGTAGATAATGACGATAATAACGACGACATTAACGACGATGATTATGACAAAATAACGACGATATTAACGACGATAATTATGAGGATGATAAGGACGATAACAACGATGATAATGACGATATTAACGACGATATTAACGACGATAATAACGACGTTAATAACGACGATGAAAAGAAGATAATGACAATAATAACGACGATATTATCGATGATATTTATGACGATAACAACGTAGATAATGACGATAATAACGACGACATTAACAACGATGATTATGACAAAATAACGACGATATTAACGACGATAATTATGAGGATGATAAGGACGATAACAACGATGATAATGACGATATTAACGACGATATTAACGACGATAATAACGACGATATTAACGACGATAATAACGACGATAAAAAGAAGATAATGACAATAATAACGACGATATTAACGATGATATTTATGACGATATCAACGTAGATAATGACGATAATAACGACGACATTAACAACGATGATTATGACAAAATAACGACGATATTAACGACGATAATTATGAGGATGATAAGGACGATAACAACGATGATAATGACGATAATAACGACGATATTAACGACGATGTTTATGACAAAATAACGACGATATTAACGATAATAATTATGAGGATGATAAGGACGATAACAACGATGATAATGACGTTATTAACGACGATATTAACGACGATAATAACGACGATAATAACGACGATATTAACGACGATAATAACGACGATAAAAAGAAGATAATGACAATAATAACGACGATATTAACGATGATATTTATGACGATAACAACGTAGATAATGACGATAATAACTACGACATTAACGACGATGATTATGACAAAATAACGACGATATTAACGACGATAATTATGAGGATAATAAGGACGATAACAACGATGACAATGACGATATTAACGACGATAATAACGACTATAATTATGATGATAAAAACGACGATAATGACGATAATAACGACGATATTAACGACGATAATAACGACGATAACAACGAAGATAATGACGATAATATCGACGACATTAACGACGATGATTATGACAAAATAACGACGATATTAACGACGATAATTATGAGGATGATAAGGACGATAACAACGATGATAATGACGATAATAACGACGACATTAACAGCGATAATTATGTGGATTAATAAGGACGATAACAACGATTATAATGACGATATTAACGACGATATTAACGACGATAAAAAGAAGATAATGACAATAATAACGACGATATTAACGATGATATTTATGACGATAACAACGGAGATAATGACGATAATAACGACGACATTAACGACGATGATTATGACAAAATAACGACGATATTAACGACGATAATTATGAGGATAATAAGGACGATAACAACGATGATAATGACGATATTAACGACGATATTAACGACGTTAATAACGACGATAATAACGACGATATTAACGACGATAATAACGACGATAAAAAGAAGATAATGACAATAATAACGACGATATTAACGATGATATTTATGACGATAACAACGTAGATAATGACGATAATAACGACGACATTAACGACGACGATTATGACAAAATAACGACGATATTAACGACGATAATTATGCGGATGATAAGGACGATAACAACGATGATAATGACGATAATTACGACGACATTAACAGCGATAATTATGTGGATTAATAAGGACGATAACAACGAAGAAAATGACGATAATAACGACGACATTAACGACGATGATTATGACAAAATAACGACGATATTAACGACGATAATTATGAGGATAATAAGGACGATAACAACGATGATAATGACGATATTAACGACGATATTAACGACGATAATAACGACGATAATAACGACGATATTAACGACGATAATAACGACGATAAAAAGAAGATAATGACAATAATAACGACGATATTAACGATGATATTTATGACGATAAAAACGTAGATAATGACGATAATAACGACGACATTAACGACGATGATTATGACAAAATAACGACGATATTAACGACGATAATTATGAGGATAATAAGGACGATAACAACGATGACAATGACGATATTAACGACGATAATAACGACTATAATTATGATGATAAAAACGACGAAAATGACGATAATAACGACGATATTAACGACGATAATAACGATGATAACAACGAAGATAATGACGATAATATCGACGACATTAACGACGATGATTATGACAAAATAACGACGATATTAACGACGATAATTATGAGGATGATAAGGACGATAACAACGATTATAATGACGATATTAACGACGATATTAACGACGATAAAAAGAAGATAATGACAATAATAACGACGATATTAACGATGATATTTATGACGATAACAACGGAGATAATGACGATAATAACGACGACATTAACGACGATGATTATGACAAAATAACGACGATATTAACGACGATAATTATGCGGATGATAAGGACGATAACAACGATGATAATGACGATAATTACGACGACATTAACAGCGATAATTATGTGGATTAATAAGGACGATAACAACGAAGAAAATGACGATAATAACGACGACATTAACGACGATGATTATGACAAAATAACGACGATATTAACGACGATAATTATGAGGATAATAAGGACGATAACAACGATGATAATGACGATATTAACGACGATATTAACGACGATAATAACGACGATAATAACGACGATATTAACGACGATAATAACGACGATAAAAAGAAGATAATGACAATAATAACGACGATATTAACGATGATATTTATGACGATAAAAACGTAGATAATGACGATAATAACGACGACATTAACGACGATGATTATGACAAAATAACGACGATATTAACGACGATAATTATGAGGATAATAAGGACGATAACAACGATGACAATGACGATATTAACGACGATAATAACGACTATAATTATGATGATAAAAACGACGAAAATGACGATAATAACGACGATATTAACGACGATAATAACGACGATAACAACGAAGATAATGACGATAATATCGACGACATTAACGACGATGATTATGACAAAATAACGACGATATTAACGACGATAATTATGAGGATGATAAGGACGATAACAACGATTATAATGACGATATTAACGACGATAATAACGACGATAAAAAGAAGATAATGACAATAATAACGACGATATTAACGATGATATTAATGACGATAACAACGAAGATAATGACGATAATATCGACGACATTAACGACGATGATTATGACAAAATAACGACGATATTAACGACGATAATTATGAGGATGATAAGGACGATAACAACGATGATAATGACGATATTAACGACGATATTAACGACGATAATAACGACGATAATAACGACGATATTAACGACGATAATAACGACGATAAAAAGAAGATAATGACAATAATAACGACGATATTAACGATGATATTTATGACGATAACAACGTAGATAATGACGATAATAACGACGACATTAACGACGATGATTATGACAAAATAACGACGATATTAACGACGATAATTATGAGGATAATAAGGACGATAACAACGATGACAATGACGATATTAACGACGATAATAACGACTATAATTATGATGATAAAAACGACGAAAATGACGATAATAACGACGATATTAACGACGATAATAACGATGATAACAACGAAGATAATGACGATAATATCGACGACATTAACGACGATGATTATGACAAAATAACGACGATATTAACGACGATAATTATGAGGATGATAAGGACGATAACAACGATTATAATGACGATATTAACGACGATATTAACGACGATAAAAAGAAGATAATGACAATAATAACGACGATATTAACGATGATATTTATGACGATAACAACGGAGATAATGACGATAATAACGACGACATTAACGACGATGATTATGACAAAATAACGACGATATTAACGACGATAATTATGCGGATGATAAGGACGATAACAACGATGATAATGACGATAATTACGACGACATTAACAGCGATAATTATGTGGATTAATAAGGACGATAACAACGAAGAAAATGACGATAATAACGACGACATTAACGACGATGATTATGACAAAATAACGACGATATTAACGACGATAATTATGAGGATAATAAGGACGATAACAACGATGATAATGACGATATTAACGACGATATTAACGACGATAATAACGACGATAATAACGACGATATTAACGACGATAATAACGACGATAAAAAGAAGATAATGACAATAATAACGACGATATTAACGATGATATTTATGACGATAAAAACGTAGATAATGACGATAATAACGACGACATTAACGACGATGATTATGACAAAATAACGACGATATTAACGACGATAATTATGAGGATAATAAGGACGATAACAACGATGACAATGACGATATTAACGACGATAATAACGACTATAATTATGATGATAAAAACGACGAAAATGACGATAATAACGACGATATTAACGACGATAATAACGATGATAACAACGAAGATAATGACGATAATATCGACGACATTAACGACGATGATTATGACAAAATAACGACGATATTAACGACGATAATTATGAGGATGATAAGGACGATAACAACGATTATAATGACGATATTAACGACGATAATAACGACGATAAAAAGAAGATAATGACAATAATAACGACGATATTAACGATGATATTAATGACGATAACAACGAAGATAATGACGATAATATCGACGACATTAACGACGATGATTATGACAAAATAACGACGATATTAACGACGATAATTATGAGGATGATAAGGACGATAACAACGATGATAATGACGATATTAACGACGATATTAACGACGATAATAACGACGATAATAACGACGATATTAACGACGATAATAACGACGATAAAAAGAAGATAATGACAATAATAACGACGATATTAACGATGATATTTATGACGATAACAACGTAGATAATGACGATAATAACGACGACATTAACGACGATGATTATGACAAAATAACGACGATATTAACGACGATAATTATGAGGATAATAAGGACGATAACAACGATGACAATGACGATATTAACGACGATAATAACGACTATAATTATGATGATAAAAACGACGATAATGACGATAATAACGACGATATTAACGACGATAATAACGACGATAACAACGATGATAATGACGATATTAACGACGATATTAACGACGATAATAACGACGATAATAACGACGATATTAACGACGATAATAACGACGATAAAAAGAAGATAATGACAAAATAACGACGATATTAACGATGATATTTATGACGATAACAACGTAGATAATGACGATAATAACGACGACATTAACGACGATGATTATGACAAAATAACGACGATATTAACGACGATAATTATGAGGATAATAAGGACGATAACAGCGATGACAATGACGATATTAACGACGATAATAACGACTATAATTATGATGATAAAAACGACGATAATGACGATAATAACGACGATATTAACGACGATAATAACGACGATAATAACGACGATATTAACGACGATAATAACGACGATAAAAAGAAGATAATGACAATAATAACGACGATATTAACGATGATATTAATGACGATAACAACGTAGATAATGACGATAATATCGACGACATTAACGACGATGATTATGACAAAATAACGACGATATTAACGACGATAATTATGAGGATAATAAGGACGATAACAACGATGATAATGACGATATTAACGACGATATTAACGACGATAATAACGACGATAATAACGACGATATTAACGACGATAATAACGACGATAAAAGAAGATAATGACAATAATAACGACGATATTAACGATGATATTTATGACGATAACAACGTAGATAATGACGATAATAACGACGACATTAACGACGATAATTATGACAAAATAACGACGATATTAACGACGATAATTATGAGGATAATAAGGACGATAACAACGATGACAATGACGATATTAACGACGATAATAACGACTATAATTATGATGATAAAAACGACGATAATGACGATAATAACGACGATATTAACGACGATAATAACGACGATAACAACGATGATAATGACGATATTAACGACGATATTAACGACGATAATAACGACGATAATAACGACGATATTAACGACGATAATAACGACGATAAAAAGAAGATAATGACAAAATAACGACGATATTAACGATGATATTTATGACGATAACAACGTAGATAATGACGATAATAACGACGACATTAACGACGATGATTATGACAAAATAACGACGATATTAACGACGATAATTATGAGGAAAATAAGGACGATAACAGCGATGACAATGACGATATTAACGACGATAATAACGACTATAATTATGATGATAAAAACGACGATAATGACGATAATAACGACGATATTAACGACGATAATAACGACGATAATAACGACGATATTAACGACGATAATAACGACGATAAAATGAAGATAATGACAATAATAACGACGATATTAACGATGATATTTATGACGATAACAACGTAGATAATGACGATAATAACGACGACATTAACGACGATGATTATGACAAAATAACGACGATATTAACGACGATAATTATGAGGATGATAAGGACGATAACAACGATGATAATGACGATAATTACGACGACATTAACAGCGATAATTATGTGGATTAATAAGGACGATAACAACGAAGAAAATGACGCTAATAACGACGACATTAACGACGATGATTATGACAAAATAACGACGATATTAACGACGATAATAACGACGATAAAAAGAAGATAATGACAATAATAACGACGATATTAACGATGATATTTATGACGATAACAACGTAGATAATGACGATAATAACGACGACATTAACGACGATGATTATGACAAAATAACGACGATATTAACGACGATAATTATGAGGATAATAAGGACGATAACAACGATGACAATGACGATATTAACGACGATAATAACGACTATAATTATGATGATAAAAACGACGATAATGACGATAATAACGACGATATTAACGACGATAATAACGACGATAACAACGAAGATAATGACGATAATATCGACGACATTAACGACGATGATTATGACAAAATAACGACGATATTAACGACGATAATTATGAGGATGATAAGGACGATAACAACGATGATAATGACGATAATAACGACGACATTAACAGCGATAATTATGTGGATTAATAAGGACGATAACAACGATTATAATGACGATATTAACGACGATATTAACGACGATAAAAAGAAGATAATGACAATAATAACGACGATATTAACGATGATATTTATGACGATAACAACGGAGATAATGACGATAATAACGACGACATTAACGACGATGATTATGACAAAATAACGACGATATTAACGACGATAATTATGAGGATAATAAGGACGATAACAACGATGATAATGACGATATTAACGACGATATTAACGACGATAATAACGACGATAATAACGACGATATTTACGACGATAATAACGACGATAAAAAGAAGATAATGACAATAATAACGACGATATTAACGATGATATTTATGACGATAACAACGTAGATAATGACGATAATAACGACGACATTAACGACGATGATTATGACAAAATAACGACGATATTAACGACGATAATTATGAGGATGATAAGGACGATAACAACGATGATAATGACGATAATAACGACGACATTAACAGCTATAATTATGTGGATTAATAAGGACGATAACAACGATTATAATGACGATATTAACGACGATATTAACGACGATAAAAAGAAGATAATGACAATAATAACGACGATATTAACGATGATATTTATGACGATAACAACGGAGATAATGACGATAATAACGACGACATTAACGACGATGATTATGACAAAATAACGACGATAATTATGAGGATAATAAGGACGATAACAACGATGATAATGACGATAATAACGACGACATTAACGACGATGATTATGACAAAATAACGACGATATTAACGACGATAATTATGAGGATAATAAGGACGATAACAACGATGACAATGACGATATTAACGACGATAATAACGACTATAATAATGATGATAAAAACGACGATAATGACGATAATAACGACGATATTAACGAAGATAATAACGACGATAACAACGAAGATAATGACGATAATATCGACGACATTAACGACGATGATTATGACAAAATAACGACGATATTAACGACGATAATTATGAGGATGATAAGGACGAAAACAACGATGATAATGACAATAATAACGACGATATTAACGATGATATTTATGACGATAACAACGGAGATAATGACGATAATAACGACGACATTAACGACGATGATTATGACAAAATAACGACGATAATTATGAGGATAATAAGGACGATAACAACGATGATAATGACGATATTAACGACGATATTAACGACGATAATAACGACGATAATAACGACGATATTAACGACGATAATAACGACGATAAAAAGAAGATAATGAAAATAATAACGACGATATTAACGATGATATTTATGACGATAACAACGTAGATAATGACGATAATAACGACGACATTAACGACGATGATTATGACAAAATAACGACGATATTAACGACGATAATTATGAGGATAATAAGGACGATAACAACGATGACAATGACGATATTAACGACGATAATAACGACTATAATGATGATGATAAAAACGACGATAATGACGATAATAACGACGATAATAACGACGATAACAACAAAGATAATGACGATAATATCGACGACATAAACGACGATGATTATGACAAAATAACGACGATATTAACGACGATAATTATGAGGATAATAAGGACGATAACAACGCTGATAATGACGATATTAACGACGATATTAACGACGATGATTATGCCAAATAACGACAATATTAACGACGATAATTATGAGGATAATAAGGACGATAACAACGTAGATAATGACGATAATAACGACGACATTAACGACGATGATTATGACAAAATAACGACGATATTAACGACGATAATTATGAGGATAATAAGGACGATAACAACGATGATAATGACGATATTAACGACGATATTAACGACGATAATAACGACGATATTAACGATGATAATAAAGACAATAAAAAGAAGATAATGACAATAATAACGACGATATTAAAGATAATATTTATGACGATAACAACGTAGATAATGACGATAATAACGACGACATTAACGACGATGATTATGACAAAATCACGACGATATTAACGACGATAATTATGAGGATGATAAGGACGATAACAACGATGATAATGACGATAATAACGACGACATTAACGACGATGATTGTGACAAAATAACGACGATATTAACGACGATAATTATGAGGATAATAAGGACGATAACAACGATGATAATGACGATAATAACGACGACATTAGCGACGATGTTTATGACAAAATAACGACGATGATTATGACATAATAACGACGATATTAACGACGATAATTATGAGTATGATAAGGACGATAACAACGATGATAATGACGATATTAACGACGATATTAACGACGATAATAACGACGTTAATAACGACGATAAAAAGAAGATAATGACAATAATAACGACGATATTATCGATGATATTTATGACGATAACAACGTAGATAATGACGATAATAACGACGACATTAACGACGATGATTATGAGGATGATAAGGAAGATAACAACGATGATAATGACGATATTAACGACGATATTAACGACGATATTAACGACGATAATAACGACGTTAATAACGACGATAAAAAGAAGATAATGACAATAATAACGACGATATTATCGATGATATTTATGACGATAACAACGTAGATAATGACGATAATAACGACGACATTAACGACGATGATTATGACAAAATAACGACGATATTAACGACGATAATTATGAGGATAATAAGGACGATAACAACGATGATAATGACGATATTAACGACGATATTAACGACGATAATAACGACGATATTAACGACGATAATAACGACGATATTAACGACGATAATAAAGACAATAAAAAGAAGATAATGACAATAATAACGACGATATTAACGATGATATTTATGACGATAACAACGTAGATAATGACGATAATAACGACGACATTAACGACAATGATTATGACAAAATAACGACGATATTAACGACGATAATTATGAGGATGATAAGGACGATAACAACGATGATAATGACGATAATAACGACGACATTAACGACGATGATTGTGACAAAATAACGACGATATTAAAGACGATAATTATGAGGATAATAAGGACGATAACAACGATGATAATGACGATATTAACGACGATATTAACGACGATAATAACGACGATATTAACGACGATAATAACGACGATAAAAAGAAGATAATGACAATAATAACGACGATATTAACGACGATAATAACGACGATAATAAAGACGATATTAACGACGATAATAACGACGATAAAAAGAAGATAATGACAATAATAATGACGATATTATCGATGATATTTTGACGATAACAACGTAGATAATGACGATAATAACGACGACATTAACGACGATAATAACGACGTTAAAAACGACGATAAAAAGAAGATAATGACAATAATAACGACGATATTATCGATGATATTTATGACGATAACAACGTAGATAATGACGATAATAACGACGACATTAACGACGATGATTATGACAAAATAACGACGATATTAACGACGATAATTATGAGGATGATAAGGACGATAACAACGATGATAATGACGATATTAACGACGATATTAACGACGATAATAACGACGTTAATAACGACGATAAAAAGAAGATAATGACAATAATAACGACGATATTATCGGTGATATTTATGACGATAACAACGTAGATAATGACGATAATAACGACGACATTAACGACGATGATTATGAGGATGATAAGGACGATAACAACGATGATAATGACGATATTAACGACGATAATAACGACGATATTAACGACGATAATAACGACGATAAAAAGAAGATAATGACAATAATAACGACGATATTAACGATGATAATTATGACGATAACAACGAAGATAATGACGATAATAACGACGACATTATCGTCGATGATTATGACAAAATAACGACGATATTAACGACGATAATTATGAGGATGATAAGGATGATAACAACGATGATAATGACGATAATAACGAAGACATTAACGACGATGATTATGACAAAATGACGACGATATTAACGACGATAATTATGAGGATGATAAGGACGATAACAACGATGATAATGACGATATTAACGACGATATTAACGACGATAATAACGACGATATTAACGACGATAATAAAGACAATAAAGAGAAGATAATGACAATAATAACGACGATATTAAAGATAATATTTATGACGATAACAACGTAGATAATGACGATAATAACGACGACATTAACGACGATGATTATGACAAAATAACGACGATATTAACGACGATAATTATGAGGATGATAAGGACGATAACAACGATGATAATGATGATAATAACGACGACATTAACGACGATGATTGTGACAAAATAACGACGATATTAACGACGATAATTATAAGGATAATAAGGACGATAACAACGATGATAATGACGATAATAACGACGACATTAACGACGATGATTATGACAAAATAACGACGATATTAACGACGATAATTATGAGGATGATAAGGACGATAACAACGATGATAATGACGATAATAACGACGACATTAGCGACGATGTTTATGACAAAATAACGACGATATTAACGACGATAATTATGAGGATAATAAGGACGATAACAACGATTATAATGACGATATTAACGACGATATTAACGACGATAATAACGACGTTAAAAACGACGATAAAAAGAAGATAATGACAATAATAACGACGATATTATCGATGATATTTATGACGATAACAACGTAGATAATGACGATAATAACGACGACATTAACGACGATGATTATGACAAAATAACGACGATATTAACGACGATAATTATGAGGATAATAAGGACGATAACAACGATGATAATGACGATATTAACGACGATATTAACGACGATAATAACGACGATATTAAAGATGATAATAAAGACAATAAAAAGAAGATAATGACAATAATAACGACGATATTAAAGATAATATTTATGACGATAACAACGTAGATAATGACGATAATAACGACGACATTAACGACGATGATTATGACAAAATAACGACGATATTAACGACGATAATTATGAGGATGATAAGGACGATAACAACGATGATAATGACGATAATAACGACGACATTAACGACGATGATTGTGACAAAATAACGACGATATTAACGACGATAATTATGAGGATAATAAGGACGATAACAACGATGATAATGACGATAATAACGACGACATTAGCGACGATGTTTATGACAAAATAACGACGATGATTATGACAAAATAACGACGATATTAACGACGATAATTATGAGTATGATAAGGACGATAACAACGATGATAATGACGATATTAACGACGATATTAACGACGATAATAACGACGTAAATAACGACGATAAAAAGAAGATAATGACAATAATAACGACGATATTATCGATGATATTTATGACGATAACAACGTAGATAATGACGATAATAACGACGACATTAACGACGATGATTATGACAAAATAACGACGATATTAACGACGATAATTATGAGGATGATAAGGACGATAACAACGATGATAATGACGATAATAACGACGACATTAACGACGATGATTGTGACAGAATAACGACGATATTAACGACGATAATTATGAGGATAATAAGGACGATAACAACGATGATAATGACAATAATAACGACGACATTAGCGACGATGTTTATGACAAAATAACGACGATGATTATGACATAATAACGACGATATTAACGACGATAATTATGAGTATGATAAGGACGATAACAACGATGATAATGACGATATTAACGACGATATTAACGACGATAATAACGACGTTAATAACGACGATAAAAAGAAGATAATGACAATAATAACGACGATATTATCGATGATATTTATGACGATAACAACGTAGATAATGACGATAATAACGACGACATTAACGACGATGATTATGAGGATGATAAGGAAGATAACAACGATGATAATGACGATATTAACGACGATATTAACGACGATATTAACGACGATAATAACGACGTTAATAACGACGATAAAAAGAAGATAATGACAATAATAACGACGATATTATCGATGATATTTATGACGATAACAACGTAGATAATGACGATAATAACGACGACATTAACGACGATGATTATGACAAAATAACGACGATATTAACGACGATAATTATGAGGATAATAAGGACGATAACAACGATGATAATGACGATATTAACGACGATATTAACGACGATAATAACGACGATATTAACGACGATAATAACGACGATATTAACGACGATAATAAAGACAATAAAAAGAAGATAATGACAATAATAACGACGATATTAACGATGATATTTATGACGATAACAACGTAGATAATGACGATAATAACGACGACATTAACGACGATGATTATGACAAAATAACGACGATATTAACGACGATAATTATGAGGATGATAAGGACGATAACAACGATGATAATGACGATAATAACGACGACATTAACGACGATGATTGTGACAAAATAACGACGATATTAACGACGATAATTATGAGGATAATAAGGACGATAACAACGATGATAATGACGATATTAACGACGATATTAACGACGATAATAACGACGATATTAACGACGATAATAACGACGATAAAAAGAAGATAATGACAATAATAACGACGATATTAACGACGATAATAACGACGATAATAAAGACGATATTAACGACGATAATAACGACGATATAAAGAAGATAATGACAATAATAATGACGATATTATCGATGATATTTTGACGATAACAACGTAGATAATGACGATAATAACGACGACATTAACGACGATAATAACGACGTTAAAAACGACGATAAAAAGAAGATAATGACAATAATAACGACGATATTATCGATGATATTTATGACGATAACAACGTAGATAATGACGATAATAACGACGACATTAACGACGATGATTATGACAAAATAACGACGATATTAACGACGATAATTATGAGGATGATAAGGACGATAACAACGATGATAATGACGATATTAACGACGATATTAACGACGATAATAACGACGTTAATAACGACGATAAAAAGAAGATAATGACAATAATAACGACGATATTATCGGTGATATTTATGACGATAACAACGTAGATAATGACGATAATAACGACGACATTAACGACGATGATTATGAGGATGATAAGGACGATAACAACGATGATAATGACGATATTAACGACGATAATAACGACGATATTAACGACGATAATAACGACGATAAAAAGAAGATAATGACAATAATAACGACGATATTAACGATGATAATTATGACGATAACAACGTAGATAATGACGATAATAACGACGACATTATCGTCGATGATTATGACAAAATAACGACGATATTAACGACGATAATTATGAGGATGATAAGGATGATAACAACGATGATAATGACGATAATAACGAAGACATTAACGACGATGATTATGACAAAATAACGACGATATTAACGACGATAATTATGAGGATGATAAGGACGATAACAACGATGATAATGACGATATTAACGACGATATTAACGACGATAATAACGACGATATTAACGACGATAATAAAGACAATAAAGAGAAGATAATGACAATAATAACGACGATATTAAAGATAATATTTATGACGATAACAACGTAGATAATGACGATAATAACGACGACATTAACGACGATGATTATGACAAAATAACGACGATATTAACGACGATAATTATGAGGATGATAAGGACGATAACAACGATGATAATGACGATAATAACGACGACATTAACGACGATGATTGTGACAAAATAACGACGATATTAACGACGATAATTATGAGGATAATAAGGACGATAACAACGATGATAATGACGATAATAACGACGATATTAACGACGATGATTATGACAAAATAACGACGATATTAACGACGATAATTATGAGGATGATAAGGACGATAACAACGATGATAATGACGATAATAACGACGACATTAGCGACGATGTTTATGACAAAATAACGACGATATTAACGACGATAATTATGAGGATAATAAGGACGATAACAACGATTATAATGACGATATTAACGACGATATTAACGACGATAATAACGACGTTAAAAACGACGATAAAAAGAAGATAATGACTATAATAACGACGATATTATCGATGATATTTATGACGATAACAACGTAGATAATGACGATAATAACGACGACATTAACGACGATGATTATGACAAAATAACGACGATATTAACGACGATAATTATGAGGATGATAAGGACGATAACAACGATGATAATGACGATATTAACGACGATATTAACGACGATAATAACGACGTTAATAACGACGATAAAAAGAAGATAATGACAATAATAACGACGATATTATCGATGATATTTATGACGATAACAACGTAGATAATGACGATAATAACGACGACATTAACGACGATGATTATGACAAAATAACGACGATATTAACGACGATAATTATGAGGATAATAAGGACGATAACAACGATGATAATGACGATATTAACGACGATATTAACGACGATAATAACGACGATATTAACGATGATAATAAAGACAATAAAAAGAAGATAATAACAATAATAACGACGATATTAAAGATAATATTTATGACGATAACAACGTAGATAATGACGATAATAACGACGACATTAACGACGATGATTATGACAAAATAACGACGATATTAACGACGATAATTATGAGGATGATAAGGACGATAACAACGATGATAATGACGATAATGACGACGACATTAGCGACGATGTTTATGACAAAATAACGACGATGATTATGACAAAATAACGACGATATTAACGACGATAATTATGAGTATGATAAGGACGATAACAACGATGATAATGACGATATTAACGACGATATTAACGACGATAATAACGACGTTAATAACGACGATAAAAAGAAGATAATGACAATAATAACGACGATATTATCGTTGATATTTATGACGATAACAACGTAGATAATGACGATAATAACGACGACATTAACGACGATGATTATGAGGATGATAAGGAAGATAACAACGATGATAATGACGATATTAACGACGATATTAACGACGATATTAACGACGATAATAACGACGTTAATAACGACGATAAAAAGAAGATAATGACAATAATAACGACGATATTATCGATGATATTTATGACGATAACAACGTAGATAATGACGATAATAACGACGACATTAACGACGATGATTATGACAAAATAACGACGATATTAACGACGATAATTATGAGGATAATAAGGACGATAACAACGATGATAATGACGATATTAACGACGATATTAACGACGATAATAACGACGATATTAACGACGATAATAACGACGATATTAACGACGATAATAAAGACAATAAAAAGAAGATAATGACAATAATAACGACGATATTAACGATGATATTTATGACGATAACAACGTAGATAATGACGATAATAACGACGACATTAACGACGATGATTATGACAAAATAACGACGATATTAACGACGATAATTATGAGGATGATAAGGACGATAACAACGATGATAATGACGATAATAACGACGACATTAACGACGATGATTGTGACAAAATAACGACGATATTAACGACGATAATTATGAGGATAATAAGGACGATAACAACGATGATAATGACGATATTAACGACGATATTAACGACGATAATAACGACGATATTAACGACGATAATAACGACGATAAAAAGAAGATAATGACAATAATAACGACGATATTAACGACGATAATAACGACGATAATAAAGACGATATTAACGACGATAATAACGACGATAAAAAGAAGATAATGACAATAATAATGACGATATTATCGATGATATTTTGACGATAACAACGTAGATAATGACGATAATAACGACGACATTAACGACGATAATAACGACGTTAAAAACGACGATAAAAAGAAGATAATGACAATAATAACGACGATATTATCGATGATATTTATGACGATAACAACGTAGATAATGACGATAATAACGACGACATTAACGACGATGATTATGACAAAATAACGACGATATTAACGACGATAATTATGAGGATGATAAGGACGATAACAACGATGATAATGACGATATTAGCGACGATATTAACGACGATAATAACGACGTTAATAACGACGATAAAAAGAAGATAATGACAATAATAACGACGATATTATCGATGATATTTATGACGATAACAACGTAGATAATGACGATAATAACGACGACATTAACGACGATGATTATGAGGATGATAAGGACGATAACAACGATGATAATGACGATATTAACGACGATAATAACGACGATATTAACGACGATAATAACGACGATAAAAAGAAGATAATGACAATAATAACGACGATATTAACGATGATAATTATGACGATAACAACGAAGATAATGACGATAATAACGACGACATTATCGTCGATGATTATGACAAAATAACGACGATATTAACGACGATAATTATGAGGATGATAAGGATGATAACAACGATGATAATGACGATAATAACGAAGACATTAACGACGATGATTATGACAAAATAACGACGATATTAACGACGATAATTATGAGGATGATAAGGACGATAACAACGATGATAATGACGATAATAACGACGACATTAACGACGATGATTATGACAAAATAACGACGATATTAACGACGATAATTATGAGGATAATAAGGACGATAACAACGATTATAATGACGATATTAACGACGATATTAACGACGATAATAACGACGATATTAACGACGATAATAACGACGATATTAACGATGATATTTATGACGATAACAACGTAGATAATGACGATAATAACGACGACATTAACGACGATGATTATGACAAAATAACGACGATATTAACGACGATAATTATGAGGATGATAAGGACGATAACAACGATGATAATGACGATAATAACGACGACATTAACGACGATGATTGTGACAAAATAACGACGATATTAACGACGATAATTATGAGGATAATAAGGACGATAACAACGATGATAATGACGATATTAACGACGATATTAACGACGATAATAACGACGATATTAACGACGATAATAACGACGATAAAAAGAAGATAATGACAATAATAACGACGATATTAACGACGATAATAACGACGATAATAAAGACGATATTAACGACGATAATAACGACGATAAAAAGAAGATAATGACAATAATAATGACGATATTATCGATGATATTTTGACGATAACAACGTAGATAATGACGATAATAACGACGATATTAACGACGATAATAACGACGTTAAAAACGACGATAAAAAGAAGATAATGACAATAATAACGACGATATTATCGATGATATTTATGACGATAACAACGTAGATAATGACGATAATAACGACGACATTAACGACGATGATTATGACAAAATAACGACGATATTAACGACGATAATTATGAGGATGATAAGGACGATAACAACGATGATAATGACGATATTAGCGACGATATTAACGACGATAATAACGACGTTAATAACGACGATAAAAAGAAGATAATGACAATAATAACGACGATATTATCGATGATATTTATGACGATAACAACGTAGATAATGACGATAATAACGACGACATTAACGACGATGATTATGAGGATGATAAGGACGATAACAACGATGATAATGACGATATTAACGACGATAATAACGACGATATTAACGACGATAATAACGACGATAAAAAGAAGATAATGACAATAATAACGACGATATTAACGATGATAATTATGACGATAACAACGAAGATAATGACGATAATAACGACGACATTATCGTCGATGATTATGACAAAATAACGACGATATTAACGACGATAATTATGAGGATGATAAGGATGATAACAACGATGATAATGACGATAATAACGAAGACATTAACGACGATGATTATGACAAAATAACGACGATATTAACGACGATAATTATGAGGATGATAAGGACGATAACAACGATGATAATGACGATAATAACGACGACATTAACGACGATGATTATGACAAAATAACGACGATATTAACGACGATAATTATGAGGATAATAAGGACGATAACAACGATTATAATGACGATATTAACGACGATATTAACGACGATAATAACGACGATATTAACGACGATAATAACGACGATATTAACGACGATAATAAAGACAATAAGAAGAAGATAATGACAATAATAACGACGATATTAACGATGATATTTATGACGATAACAACGTAGATAATGACGATAATAACGACGACATTAACGACGATGATTATGACAAAATAACGACGATATTAACGACGATAATTATGAGGATGATAAGGACGATAACAACGATGATAATGACGATAATAACGACGACATTAACGACGATGATTGTGACAAAATAACGACGATATTAACGACGATAATTATGAGGATAATAAGGACGATAACAACGATGATAATGACGATATTAACGACGATATTAACGACGATAATAACGACGATATTAACGACGATAATAACGACGATAAAAAGAAGATAATGACAATAATAACGACGATATTAACGACGATAATAACGACGATAATAAAGACGATATTAACGACGATAATAACGACGATAAAAAGAAGATAATGACAATAATAATGACGATATTATCGATGATATTTTGACGATAACAACGTAGATAATGACGATAATAACGACGACATTAACGACGATAATAACGACGTTAAAAACGACGATAAAAAGAAGATAATGACAATAATAACGACGATATTATCGATGATATTTATGACGATAACAACGTAGATAATGACGATAATAACGACGACATTAACGACGATGATTATGACAAAATAACGACGATATTAACGACGATAATTATGAGGATGATAAGGACGATAACAACGATGATAATGACGATATTAACGACGATATTAACGACGATAATAACGACGTTAATAACGACGATAAAAAGAAGATAATGACAATAATAACGACGATATTATCGATGATATTTATGACGATAACAACGTAGATAATGACGATAATAACGACGACATTAACGACGATGATTATGAGGATGATAAGGACGATAACAACGATGATAATGACGATATTAACGACGATAATAACGACAATATTAACGACGATAATAACGACGATAAAAAGAAGATAATGACAATAATAACGACGATATTAACGATGATAATTATGACGATAACAACGAAGATAATGACGATAATAACGACGACATTATCGTCGATGATTATGACAAAATAACGACGATATTAACGACGATAATTATGAGGATGATAAGGATGATAACAACGATGATAATGACGATAATAACGAAGACATTAACGACGATGATTATGACAAAATAACGACGATATTAACGACGATAATTATGAGGATGATAAGGACGATAACAACGATGATAATGACGATAATAACGACGACATTAGCGACGATGTTTATGACAAAATAACGACGATATTAACGACGATAATTATGAGGATAATAAGGACGATAACAACGATTATAATGACGATATTAACGACGATATTAACGACGATAATAACGACGTTAAAAACGACGATAAAAAGAAGATAATGACAATAATAACGACGATATTATCGATGATATTTATGACGATAACAACGTAGATAATGACGATAATAACGACGACATTAACGAAGATGATTATGACAAAATAACGACGATATTAACGACGATAATTATGAGGATGATAAGGACGATAACAACGATGATAATGACGATATTAACGACGATATTAACGACGATAATAACGACGTTAATAACGACGATAAAAAGAAGATAATGACAATAATAACGACGATATTATCGATGATATTTATGACGATAACAACGTAGATAATGACGATAATAACGACGACATTAACGACGATGATTATGACAAAATAACGACGATATTAACGACGATAATTATGAGGATAATAAGGACGATAACAACGATGATAATGACGATATTAACGACGATATTAACGACGATAATAACGACGATATTAACGACGATAATAAAGACAATAAAAAGAAGATAATGACAATAATAACGACGATATTAAAGATAATATTTATGACGATAACAACGTAGATAATGACGATAATAACGACGACATTAACGACGATGATTATGACAAAATAACGACGATATTAACGACTATAATTATGAGGATGATAAGGACGATAACAACGATGATAATGACGATAATAACGACGACATTAACGACGATGATTGTGACAAAATAACGACGATATTAACGACGATAATTATGAGGATAATAAGGACGATAACAACGATGATAATGACGATATTAACGACGATAATAACGACGATATTAACGACGATAATAACGACGATAAAAAGAAGATAATGACAATAATAACGACGATATTAACGATGATAATTATGACGATAACAACGAAGATAATGACGATAATAACAACGATATTATCGTCGATGATTATGACAAAATAACGACGATATTAACGACGATAATTATGAGGATGATAAGGACGATAACAACGATGATAATGACGATAATAACGACGACATTAGCGACGATGTTTATGACAAAATAACGACGATATTAACGACGATAATTATGAGGATGATAAGGACGATAACAACGATGATAATGACGGAAATAACGACGACATTAGCGACGATGTTTATGACAAAATAACGACGATATTAACGACGATAATTATGAGGATAATAAGGACGATAACAACGAAGATAATGACGATAATAACGACGACATTAACGACAATGATTATGACAAAATAACGACGATATTAACGACGATAATTATGAGGATGATAAGGACGATAACAACGATGATAATGACGATAATAACGACGACATTAGCGACGATGTTTATGACAAAATAACGACGATATTAACGACGATAACTATGAGGATAATAAGGACGATAACAACGATGATAATGACGATATTAACGACGATATTAACGACGATAATAACGACGATATTAACGACGATAAAAAAGACAATAAAGAGAAGATAATGACAATAATAACGACGATATTAAAGATAATATTTATGACGATAACAACGTAGATAATGACGATAATAACGACGACATTAACGACGATGATTTGGACAAAATAACGACGATATTAACGACGATAATTATGAGGATGATAAGGACGATAACAACGATGATAATGACGATAATAACGACGACATTAACGACGATGATTGTGACAAAATAACGACGATATTAACGGCGATAATTATGAGGATAATAAGGACGATAACAACGATGATAATGACGATAATAACGACGACATTAACGACGATGATTATGACAAAATAACGACGATATTAACGACGATAATTATGAGGATGATAAGGACGATAACAACGATGATAATGACGATAATAACGACGACATTAGCGACGTTGTTTATGACAAAATAACGACGATATTAACGACGATAATTATGAGGATAATAAGGACGATAACAACGATTATAATGACGATATTAACGACGATATTAACGACGATATTAACGACGTTAAAAACGACGATAAAAAGAAGATAATGACAATAATAACGACGATATTATCGATGATATTTATGACGATAACAACGTAGATAATGACGATAATAACGACGACATTAACGACGATGATTATGACAAAATAACGACGATATTAACGACGATAATTATGAGGATGATAAGGACGATAACAACGATGATAATGACGATATTAACGACGATATTAACGACGATAATAACGACGTTAATAACGACGATAAAAAGAAGATAATGACAATAATAACGACGATATTATCGATGATATTTATGACGATAACAACGTAGATAATGACGATAATAACGACGACATTAACGACGATGATTATGACAAAATAACGACGATATTAACGACGATAATTATGAGGATAATAAGGACGATAACAACGATGATAATGACGATATTAACGACGATATTAACGACGATAATAACGACGATATTAACGACGATAATAAAGACAATAAAAAGAAGATAATGACAATAATAACGACGATATTAAAGATAATATTTATGACGATAACAACGTAGATAATGACGATAATAACGACGACATTAACGACGATGATTATGACAAAATAACGACGATATTAACGACGATAATTATGAGGATGATAAGGACGATAACAACGATGATAATGACGATATTAACGACGATATTAACGACGATAATAACGACGTTAATAACGACGATAAAAAGAAGATAATGACAATAATAACGACGATATTATCGATGATATTTATGACGATAACAACGTAGATAATGACGATAATAACGACGACATTAACGACGATGATTATGACAAAATAACGACGATATTAACGATGATAATTATGACGATAACAACGAAGATAATGACGATAATAACAACGACATTATCGTCGATGATTATGACAAAATAACGACGATATTAAAGACGATAATTATGAGGATGATAAGGACGATAACAACGATGATAATGACGATAATAACGACGACATTAGCGACGATGTTTATGACAAAATAACGACGATATTAACGACGATAATTATGAGGATGATAAGGACGATAACAACGATGATAATGACGGAAATAACGACGACATTAGCGACGATGTTTATGACAAAATAACGACGATATTAACGACGATAACTATGAGGATAATAAGGACGATAACAACGATGATAATGACGATAATAACGACGACATTAGCGACGATGTTTATGACAAAATAACGACGATATTAACGACGATAACTATGAGGATAATAAGGACGATAACAACGATGATAATGACGATATTAACGACGATATTAACGACGATAATAACGACGTTAATAACGACGATAAAAAGAAGATAATGACAATAATAACGACGATATTATCGATGATATTTATGACGATAACAACGATGATAATGACGATAATTACGACGACATTAACGACGATGATTATGACAAAATAACGACGATATTAACGACGATAATTATGAGGATAATAAGGACGATAACAACGATGATAATGACGATATTAACGACGATATTAACGACGATAATAACGACGATATTAACGACGATAGTAAAGACAATAAAAAGAAGATAATGACAATAATAACGACGATATTAACGATAATATTTATGACGATAACAACGTTGATAATGACGATAATAACGACGACATTAACGACGATGATTATGACAAAATAACGACGATATTAACGACGATAATTATGAGGATGATAAGGACGATAACAACGATGATAATGACGATAATAACGACGACATTAACGACGATGATTGTGACAAAATAACGACGATATTAACGACGATAATTATGAGGATAATAAGGACGATAACAACGATGATAATGACGATATTAACGACGATATTGACGACGATAATAACGACGTTAATAACGACGATAAAAAGAAGATAATGACAATAATAACGACGATATTATCGATGATATTTATGACGATAACAACGATGATAATGACGATAATAACGACGACATTAACGACGTTGATTATGACAAAATAACGACGATATTAACGACGATAATTATGAGGATAATAAGGACGATAACAACGATGATAATGACGATATTAACGACGATATTAACGACGATAATAACGACGATATTAACGACGATAATAAAGACAATAAAAAGAAGATAATGACAATAATAACGACGATATTAACGATAATATTTATGACGATAACAACGTTGATAATGACGATAATAACGACGACATTAACGACGATGATTATAACAAAATAACGACGATATTAACGACGATAATTATGAGGATGATAAGGACGATAACAACGATGATAATGACGATAATAACGACGACATTAACGACGATGATTGTGACAAAATAACGACGATATTAACGACGATAAATATGAGGATGATAAGGATGATAACAACGATGATAATGACGATAATAACGACGACATTAACGACGATGATTATGACAAAATAACGACGATATTAACGACGATAATTAAGAGTATGATAAGGACGATAACAACGATGATAATGACGATAATAACGACGACATTAGCGACGATGTTTATGACAAAATAACGACGATGATTATGACAAAATAACGACGATATTAACGACGATAATTATGAGTATGATAAGGACGATAACAACGATAATAATGACGATATTAACGACGATATTAACGTCGATAATAACGACGATAAAAAGAAGATAATGACAATAATAACGACGATATTATCGATGATATTTATGACGATAACAACGTAGATAATGACGATAATAACGACGACATTAACGACGATGATTATGACAAAATAACGACGATATTAACGACGATAATTATGAGGATAATAAGGACGATAACAACGATGATAATGACGATATTAACGACGATATTAACGACGATAATAACGACGATATTAACGACGATAATAAAGACAATTAAAAGAAGATAATGACAATAATAACGACGATATTAAAGATAATATTTATGACGATAACAACGTAGATAATGACGATAATAACGACGACATTAACGACGATGATTATGACAAAATAACGACGATATTAACGACGATAATTATGAGGATGATAAGGACGATTACAACGATGATAATGACGATAATAACGACGACATTAACGACGATGATTGTGACAAAATAACGACGATATTAACGACGATAATTATGAGGATAATAAGGACGATAACAACGATGATAATGACGATATTAACGACGATATTAACGACGATAATAACGACGTTAATAACGACGATAAAAAGAAGATAATGACAATAATAACGACGATATTATCGATGATATTTATGACGATAACAACGATGATAATGACGATAATAACGACGACATTAACGACGATGATTATGACAAAATAACGACGATATTAACGACGATAATTATGAGGATAATAAGGACGATAACAACGATGATAATGACGATATTAACGACGATATTAACGACGATAATAACGACGATATTAACGACGATAATAAAGACAATAAAAAGAAGATAATGACAATAATAACGACGATATTAACGATAATATTTATGACGATAACAACGTTGATAATGACGATAATAACGACGACATTAACGACGATGATTATGACAAAATAACGACGATATTAACGACGATAATTATGAGGATGATAAGGACGATAACAACGATGATAATGACGATAATAACGACGACATTAACGACGATGATTATGACAAAATAACGAGGATATTAACGACGATAATTATGAGGATGATAAGGACGATAACAACGATGATAATGACGATAATAACGACGACATTAACGAAGATGATTGTGACAAAATAACGACGATATTAACGACGATAATAACGACGTTAATAACGACGATAAAAAGAAGATAATGACAATAATAACGACGATATTATCGATGATATTTATGACGATAACAACGATGATAATGACGATAATAACGACGACATTAACGACGATGATTATAACAAAATAACGACGATATTAACGACGATAATTATGAGGATGATAAGGACGATAACAACGATGATAATGACGATAATAACGACGACATTAACGACGATGATTGTGACAAAATAACGACGATATTAACGACGATAATTATGAGGACAATAAGGACGATAACAACGATGATAATGACGATATTAACGACGATATTAACGACGATAATAACGACGATATTAACGACGATAATAACGACGATAAAAAGAAGATAATGACAATAATAACGACGATATTAACGATGATAATTATGACGATAACAACGAAGATAATGACGATAATAACGACGACATTATCGTCGATGATTATGACAAAATAACGACGATATTAACGACGATAAATATGAGGATGATAAGGATGATAACAACGATGATAATGACGATAATAACGACGACATTAACGACGATGTTTATGACAAAATAACGACAATATTAACGACGATAATTATGAGGATAATAAGGACGATAACAACGATGATAATGACGATATTAACGACGATATTAACGACGATAATAACGACGATATTAACGACGATAATAACGACGATATTAACGACGATAATAAAGACAATAAAAAGAAGATAATGACAATAATAACGACGATATTAACGATGATATTTATGACGATAACAACGTAGATAATGGCGATAATAACGACGACATTAACGACGATGATTATGACAAAATAACGACGATATTAACGACGATAATTATGAGGATGATAAGGACGATAACAACGATGATAATGACGATAATAACGACGACATTAACGACGATGATTGTGACAAAATAACGACGATATTAACGACGATAATTAAGAGGATAATAAGGACGATAACAACGATGATAATGACGATATTAACGACGATATTAACGACGATAATAACGACGATAAAAAGAAGATAATGACAATAATAACGACGATATTAACGACGATAATAACGACGATAATAAAGTCGATATTAACGACGATAATAACGACGATAAAAAGAAGATAATGACAATAATAATGACGATATTATCGATGATATTTTGACGATAACAACGTAGATAATGACGATAATAACGACGACATTAACGACGATAATAACGACGTTAAAACGACGATAAAAAGAAGATAATGACAATAATAACGACGATATTATCGATGATATTTATGACGATAACAACGTAGATAATGACGATAATAACGACGACATTAACGACGATGATTATGACAAAATAACGACGATATTAACGACGATAATTATGAGGATGATAAGGACGATAACAACGATGATAATGACGATATTAACGACGATATTAACGACGATAATAACGACGTTAATAATGACGATAAAAAGAAGATAATGACAATAATAACGACGATATTATCGATGATATTTATGACGATAACAACGATGATAATGACGATAATAACGACGACATTAACGACGATGATTATGACAAAATAACGACGATATTAACGACGATAATTATGAGGATAATAAGGACGATAACAACGATGATAATGACGATATTAACGACGATATTAACGACGATAATAACGACGATATTAACGACGATAATAAAGACTTTAAAAAGAAGATAATGACAATAATAACGACGATATTAACGATAATATTTATGACGATAACAACGTTGATAATGACGATAATAACGACGACATTAACGACGATGATTATGACAAAATAACGACGATATTAACGACGATAATTATGAGGATGATAAGGACGATAACAACGATGATAATGACGATAATAACGACGACATTAACGAAGATGATTGTGACAAAATAACGACGATATTAACGACGATAATTATGAGGATAATAAGGACGATAACAACGATGATAATGACGATATTAACGACGATATTAACGACGATAATAACGACGATATTAACGACGATAATAACGACGATAAAAAGAAGATAATGACAATAATAACGACGATATTAACGATGATAATTATGACGATAACAACGAAGATAATGACGATAATAACGACGACATTATCGTCGATGATTATGACAAAATAACGACGATATTAACGACGATAAATATGAGGATGATAAGGATGATAACAACGATGATAATGACGATAATAACGACGACATTAACGACGATGATTATGACAAAATAACGACGATATTAACGACGATAATTAAGAGGATGATAAGGACGATAACAACGATGATAATGACGATAATAACGACGACATTAGCGACGATGTTTATGACAAAATAACGACGATGATTATGACAAAATAACGACGATATTAACGACGATAATTATGAGTATGATAAGGACGATAACAACGATGATAATGACGATATTAACGACGATATTAACGACGATAATAACGACGTTAATAACGACGATAAAAAGAAGATAATGACAATAATAACGACGATATTATCGATGATATTTATGACGATAACAACGTAGATAATGACGATAATAACGACGACATTAACGACGATGATTATGAGGATGATAATGAAGATAACAACGATGATAATGACGATATTAACGACGATATTAACGACGATATTAACGACGATAATAACGACGTTAATAACGACGATAAAAAGAAGATAATGACAATAATAACGACGATATTATCGATGATATTTATGACGATAACAACGTAGATAATGACGATAATAACGACGACATTAACGACGATGATTATGACAAAATAACGACGATATTAACGACGATAATTATGAGGACAATAAGGACGATAACAACGATGATAATGACGATATTAACGACGATATTAACGACGATAATAACGACGATATTAACGACGATAATAACGACGATATTAACGACGATAATAAAGACAATAAAAAGAAGATAATGACAATAATAACGACGATATTAACGATGATATTTATGACGATAACAACGTAGATAATGACGATAATAACGACGACATTAACGACGATGATTATGACAAAATAACGACGATATTAACGACGATAATTATGAGGATGATAAGGACGATAACAACGATGATAATGACGATAATAACGACGACATTAACGACGATGATTGTGACAAAATAACGACGATATTAACGACGATAATTATGAGGATAATAAGGACGATAACAACGATGATAATGACGATATTAACGACGATATTAACGACGATAATAACGACGATATTAACGACGATAATAACGACGATAAAAAGAAGATAATGACAATAATAACGACGATATTAACGACGATAATAACGACGATAATAAAGACGATATTAACGACGATAATAACGACGATAAAAAGAAGATAATGACAATAATAATGACGATATTATCGATGATATTTTGACGATAACAACGTAGATAATGACGATAATAACGACGACATTAACGACGATAATAACGACGTTAAAAACGACGATAAAAAGAAGATAATGACAATAATAACGACGATATTATCGATGATATTTATGACGATAACAACGTAGATAATGACGATAATAACGACGACATTAACGACGATGATTATGACAAAATAACGACGATATTAACGACGATAATTATGAGGATGATAAGGACGATAACAACGATGATAATGACGATATTAACGACGATATTAACGACGATAATAACGACGTTAATAACGACGATAAAAAGAAGATAATGACAATAATAACGACGATATTATCGATGATATTTATGACGATAACAACGTAGATAATGACGATAATAACGACGGCATTAACGACGATGATTATGACAAAATAACGACGATATTAACGACGATAATTATGAGGATGATAAGGACGATAACAACGATGATAATGACGATATTAACGACGATATTAACGACGATAATAACGACGTTAATAACGACGATAAAAAGAAGATAATGACAATAATAACGACGATATTATCGATGATATTTATGACGATAACAACGTAGATAATGACGATAATAACGACGACATTAACGACGATGATTATGACAAAATAACGACGATATTAACGACGATAATTATGAGGATAATAAGGACGATAACAACGATGATAATGACGATATTAACGACGATATTAACGACGATAATAACGACGATATTAACGACGATAATAAAGACAATAAAAAGAAGATAATGACAATAATAACGACGATATTAAAGATAATATTTATGACGATAACAACGTAGATAATGACGATAATAACGACGACATTAACGACGATGATTATGACAAAATAACGACGATATTAACGACGATAATTATGAGGATGATAAGGACGATAACAACGATGATAATGACGATAATAACGACGACATTAGCGACGATGTTTATGACAAAATAACGACGATATTAACGACGATAATTATGAGGATAATAAGGACGATAACAACGATTATAATGACGATATTAACGACGAAATTAACGACGATAATAACGACGTTAAAAACGACGATAAAAAGAAGATAATGACAATAATAACGACGATATTATCGATGATATTTATGACGATAACAACGTAGATAATGACGATAATAACGACGGCATTAACGACGATGATTATGACAAAATAACGACGATATTAACGACGATAATTATGAGGATGATAAGGACGATAACAACGATGATAATGACGATAATAACGAAGACATTAACGACGATGATTATGACAAAATAACGACGATATTAACGACGATAATTATGAGGATGATAAGGACGATAACAACGATGATAATGACGATAATAACGACGACATTAGCGACGATGTTTATGACAAAATAACGACGATATTAACGACGATAATTATGAGGATAATAAGGACGATAACAACGATTATAATGACGATATTAACGACGATATTAACGACGATAATAACGACGTTAAAAACGACGATAAAAAGAAGATAATGACAATAATAACGACGATATTATCGATGATATTTATGACGATAACAACGTAGATAATGACGATAATAACGACGGCATTAACGACGATGATTATGACAAAATAACGACGATATTAACGACGATAATTATGAGGATGATAAGGACGATAACAACGATGATAATGACGATATTAACGACGATATTAACGACGATAATAACGACGTTAATAACGACGATAAAAAGAAGATAATGACAATAATAACGACGATATTATCGATGATATTTATGACGATAACAACGTAGATAATGACGATAATAACGACGACATTAACGACGATGATTATGACAAAATAACGACGATATTAACGACGATAATTATGAGGATAATAAGGACGATAACAACGATGATAATGACGATATTAACGACGATATTAACGACGATAATAACGACGATATTAACGACGATAATAAAGACAATAAAAAGAAGATAATGACAATAATAACGACGATATTAAAGATAATATTTATGACGATAACAACGTAGATAATGACGATAATAACGACGACATTAACGACGATGATTATGACAAAATAACGACGATATTAACGACGATAATTATGAGGATGATAAGGACGATAACAACGATGATAATGACGATAATAACGACGACATTAGCGACGATGTTTATGACAAAATAACGACGATATTAACGACGATAATTATGAGGATAATAAGGACGATAACAACGATTATAATGACGATATTAACGACGAAATTAACGACGATAATAACGACGTTAAAAACGACGATAAAAAGAAGATAATGAAAATAATAACGACGATATTAACGACGATAATTATGAGGATGATAAGGACGATAACAACGATGATAATGACGATATTAACGACGATATTAACGACGATAATAACGACGTTAATAACGACGATAAAAAGAAGATAATGACAATAATAACGACGATATTATCGATGATATTTATGACGATAACAACGTAGATAATGACGATAATAACGACGACATTAACGATGATGATTATGACAAAATAACGACGATATTAACGACGATAATTATGAGGATAATAAGGACGATAACAACGATGATAATGACGATATTAACGACGATATTAACGACGATAATAACGACGATATTAACGACGATAATAAAGACAATAAAAAGAAGATAATGACAATAATAACGACGATATTAAAGATAATATTTATGACGATAACAACGTAGATAATGACGATAATAACGACGACATTAACGACGATGATTATGACAAAATAACGACGATATTAACGACGATAATTATGAGGATGATAAGGACGATTACAACGATGATAATGACGATAATAACGACGACATTAACGACGATGATTGTGACAAAATAACGACGATATTAACGACGATAATTATGAGGATAATAAGAACGATAACAACGATGATAATGACGATATTAACGACCATATTAACGACGATAATAACGACGTTAATAACGACGATAAAAAGAAGATAATGACAATAATAACGACGATATTATCGATGATATTTATGACGATAACAACGATGATAATGACGATAATAACGACGACATTAACGACGATGATTATTACAAAATAACGACGATATTAACGACGATAATTATGAGGATAATAAGGACGATAACAACGATGATAATGACGATATTAACGACGATATTAACGACGATAATAACGACGATATTAACGACGATAATAAAGACAATAAAAAGAAGATAATGACAATAATAACGACGATATTAACGATAATATTTATGACGATAACAACGTTGATAAGGACGATAATAACGACGACATTAACGACGATGATTATGACAAAATAACGACGATATTAACGACGATAATTATGAGGATGATAAGGACGATAACAACGATGATAATGACGATAATAACGACGACATTAACGAAGATGATTGTGACAAAATAACGACGATATTAACGACGATAATTATGATTATAATAAGGACGATAACAACGATGATAATGACGATATTAACGACGATATTAACGACGATAATAACGACGATATTAACGACGATAATAACGACGATAAAAAGAAGATAATGACAATAATAACGACGATATTAACGATGATAATTATGACGATAACAACGAAGATAATGACGATAATAACGACGACATTATCGTCGATGATTATGACAAAATAACGACGATATTAACGACGATAAATATGAGGATGATAAGGATGATAACAACGATGATAATGACGATAATAACGACGACATTAACGACGATGATTATGACAAAATAACGACGATATTAACGACGATAATTAAGAGGATGATAAGGACGATAACAACGATGATAATGACGATAATAACGACGACATTAGCGACGATGTTTATGACAAAATAACGACGATGATTATGACAAAATAACGACGATATTAACGACGATAATTATGAGTATGATAAGGACGATAACAACGATGATAATGACGATATTAACGACGATATTAACGACGATAATAACGACGTTAATAACGACGATAAAAAGAAGATAATGACAATAATAACGACGATATTATCGATGATATTTAGGACGATAACAACGTAGATAATGACGATAATAACGACGACATTAACGACGATGATTATGAGGATGATAAGGAAGATAACAACGATGATAATGACGATATTAACGACGATATTAACGACGATATTAACGACGATAATAACGACGTTAATAACGACGATAAAAAGAAGATAATGACAATAATAACGACGATATTATCGATGATATTTATGACGATAACAACGTAGATAATGACGATAATAACGACGACATTAACGACGATGATTATGACAAAATAACGACGATATTAACGACGATAATTATGAGGACAATAAGGACGATAACAACGATGATAATGACGATATTAACGACGATATTAACGACGATAATAACGACGATATTAACGACGATAATAACGACGATATTAACGACGATAATAAAGACAATAAAAAGAAGATAATGACAATAATAACGACGATATTAACGATGATATTTATGACGATAACAACGTAGATAATGACGATAATAACGACGACATTAACGACGATGATTATGACAAAATAACGACGATATTAACGACGATAATTATGAGGATGATAAGGACGATAACAACGATGATAATGACGATAATAACGACGACATTAACGACGATGATTGTGACAAAATAACGACGATATTAACGACGATAATTATGAGGATAATAAGGACGATAACAACGATGATAATGACGATAATAACGACGACATTAGCGACGATGTTTATGACAAAATAACGACGATATTAACGACGATAATTATGAGGATAATAAGGACGATAACAACGATTATAATGACGATATTAACGACGATATTAACGACGATAATAACGACGTTAAAAACGACGATAAAAAGAAGATAATGACAATAATAACGACGATATTAACGACGATAATTATGAGGATGATAAGGACGATAACAACGATGATAATGACGATATTAACGACGATATTAACGACGATAATAACGACGTTAATAACGACGATAAAAAGAAGATAATGACAATAATAACGACGATATTATCGATGATATTTATGACGATAACAACGTAGATAATGACGATAATAACGACGACATTAACGACGATGATTATGACAAAATAACGACGATATTAACGACGATAATTATGAGGATAATAAGGACGATAACAACGATGATAATGACGATATTAACGACGATATTAACGACGATAATAACGACGATATTAACGACGATAATAAAGACAATAAAAAGAAGATAATGACAATAATAACGACGATATTAAAGATAATATTTATGACGATAACAACGTAGATAATGACGATAATAACGACGACATTAACGACGATGATTATGACAAAATAACGACGATATTAACGACGATAATTATGAGGATGATAAGGACGATTACAACGATGATAATGACGATAATAACGACGACATTAACTACGATGATTGTGACAAAATAACGACGATATTAACGACGATAATTATGAGGATAATAAGGACGATAACAACGATGATAATGACGATATTAACGACGATATTAACGACGATAATAACGACGTTAATAACGACGATAAAAAGAAGATAATGACAATAATAACGACGATATTATCGATGATATTTATGACGATAACAACGATGATAATGACGATAATAACGACGACATTAACGACGATGATTATGACAAAATAACGACGATATTAACGACGATAATTATGAGGATGATAAGGACGATAACAACGATGATAATGACGATAATAACGACGACATTAACGAAGATGATTGTGACAAAATAACGACGATATTAACGACGATAATTATGATTATAATAAGGACGATAACAACGATGATAATGACGATATTAACGACGATATTAACGACGATAATAACGACGATATTAACGACGATAATAACGACGATAAAAAGAAGATAATGACAATAATAACGACGATATTAACGATGATAATTATGACGATAACAACGAAGATAATGACGATAATAACGACGACATTATCGTCGATGATTATGACAAAATAACGACGATATTAACGACGATAAATATGAGGATGATAAGGATGATAACAACGATGATAATGACGATAATAACGACGACATTAACGACGATGATTATGACAAAATAACGACGATATTAACGACGATAATTAAGAGGATGATAAGGACGATAACAACGATTATAATGACGATAATAACGACGACATTAGCGACGATGTTTATGACAAAATAACGACGATGATTATGACAAAATAACGACGATATTAACGACGATAATTATGAGTATGATAAGGACGATAACAACGATGATAATGACGATATTAACGACGATATTAACGACGATAATAACGACGTTAATAACGACGATAAAAAGAAGATAATGACAATAATAACGACGATATTATCGATGATATTTATGACGATAACAACGTAGATAATGACGATAATAACGACGACATTAACGACGATGATTATGAGGATGATAAGGAAGATAACAACGATGATAATGACGATATTAACGACGATATTAACGACGATATTAACGACGATAATAACGACGTTAATAACGACGATAAAAAGAAGATAATGACAATAATAACGACGATATTATCGATGATATTTATGACGATAACAACGTAGATAATGACGATAATAACGACGACATTAACGACGATGATTATGACAAAATAACGACGATATTAACGACGATAATTATGAGGACAATAAGGACGATAACAACGATGATAATGACGATATTAACGACGATATTAACGACGATAATAACGACGATATTAACGACGATAATAACGACGATATTAACGACGATAATAAAGACAATAAAAAGAAGATAATGACAATAATAACGACGATATTAACGATGATATTTATGACGATAACAACGTAGATAATGACGATAATAACGACGACATTAACGACGATGATTATGTCAAAATAACGACGATATTAACGACGATAATTATGAGGATGATAAGGACGATAACAACGATGATAATGACGATAATAACGACGACATTAACGACGATGATTGTGACAAAATAACGACGATATTAACGACGATAATTATGAGGATAATAAGGACGATAACAACGATGATAATGACGATAATAACGACGACATTAGCGACGATGTTTATGACAAAATAACGACGATATTAACGACGATAATTATGAGGATAATAAGGACGATAACAACGATTATAATGACGATATTAACGACGATATTAACGACGATAATAACGACGTTAAAAACGACGATAAAAAGAAGATAATGACAATAATAACGACGATATTAACGACGATAATTATGAGGATGATAAGGACGATAACAACGATGATAATGACGATATTAACGACGATATTAACGACGATAATAACGACGTTAATAACGACGATAAAAAGAAGATAATGACAATAATAACGACGATATTATCGATGATATTTATGACGATAACAACGTAGATAATGACGATAATAACGACGACATTAACGACGATGATTATGACAAAATAACGACGATATTAACGACGATAATTATGAGGATAATAAGGACGATAACAACGATGATAATGACGATATTAACGACGATATTAACGACGATAATAACGACGATATTAACGACGATAATAAAGACAATAAAAAGAAGATAATGACAATAATAACGACGATATTAAAGATAATATTTATGACGATAACAACGTAGATAATGACGATAATAACGACGACATTAACGACGATGATTATGACAAAATAACGACGATATTAACGACGATAATTATGAGGATGATAAGGACGATTACAACGATGATAATGACGATAATAACGACGACATTAACTACGATGATTGTGACAAAATAACGACGATATTAACGACGATAATTATGAGGATAATAAGGACGATAACAACGATGATAATGACGATATTAACGACGATATTAACGACGATAATAACGACGATATTAACGACGATAATAAAGACAATAAAAAGAAGATAATGACAATAATAACGACGATATTAACGATAATATTTATGACGATAACAACGTTGATAATGACGATAATAACGACGACATTAACGACGATGATTATGACAAAATAACGACGATATTAACGACGATAATTATGAGGATGATAAGGACGATAACAACGATGATAATGACGATAATAACGACGACATTAACGAAGATGATTGTGACAAAATAACGACGATATTAACGACGATAATTATGATTATAATAAGGACGATAACAACGATGATAATGACGATATTAACGACGATATTAACGACGATAATAACGACGATATTAACGACGATAATAACGACGATAAAAAGAAGATAATGACAATAATAACGACGATATTAACGACGATAATTATGAGGATGATAAGGACGATAACAACGATGATAATGACGATATTAACGACGATATTAACGACGATAATAACGACGTTAATAACGACGATAAAAAGAAGATAATGACAATAATAACGACGATATTATCGATGATATTTATGACGATAACAACGTAGATTATGACGATAATAACGACGACATTAACGACGATGATTATGACAAAATAACGACGATATTAACGACGATAATTATGAGGATAATAAGGACGATAACAACGATGATAATGACGATATTAACGACGATATTAACGACGATAATAACGACGATATTAACGACGATAATAAAGACAATAAAAAGAAGATAATGACAATAATAACGACGATATTAAAGATAATATTTATGACGATAACAACGTAGATAATGACGATAATAACGACGACATTAACGACGATGATTATGACAAAATAACGACGATATTAACGACGATAATTATGAGGATGATAAGGACGATTACAACGATGATAATGACGATAATAACGACGACATTAACGACGATGATTGTGACAAAATAACGACGATATTAACGACGATAATTATGAGGATAATAAGGACGATAACAACGATGATAATGACGATATTAACGACGATATTAACGACGATAATAACGACGTTAATAACGACGATAAAAAGAAGATAATGACAATAATAACGACGATATTATCGATGATATTTATGACGATAACAACGATGATAATGACGATAATAACGACGACATTAACGACGATGATTATGACAAAATAACGACGATATTAACGACGATAATTATGAGGATAATAAGGACGATAACAACGATGATAATGACGATATTAACGACAATATTAACGACGATAATAACGACGATATTAACGACGATAATAAAGACAATAAAAAGAAGATAATGACAATAATAACGACGATATTAACGATAATATTTATGACGATAACAACGTTGATAATGACGATAATAACGACGACATTAACGACGATGATTATGACAAAATAACGACGATATTAACGACGATAATTATGAGGATGATAAGGACGATAACAACGATGATAATGACGATAATAACGACGACATTAACGAAGACGATTGTGACAAAATAACGACGATATTAACGACGATAATTATGAGGATAATAAGGACGATAACAACGATGATAATGACGATATTAACGACGATATTAACGACGATAATAACGACGATATTAACGACGATAATAACGACGATAAAAAGAAGATAATGACAATAATAACGACGATATTAACGATGATAATTATGACGATAACAACGAAGATAATGACGATAATAACGACGACATTATCGTCGATGATTATGACAAAATAACGACGATATTAACGACGATAAATATGAGGATGATAAGGATGATAACAACGGTGATAATGACGATAATAACGACGACATTAACGACGATGATTATGACAAAATAACGACGATATTAACGACGATAATTAAGAGGATGATAAGGACGATAACAACGATGATAATGACGATAATAACGACGACATTAGCGACGATGTTTATGACAAAATAACGACGATGATTATGACAAAATAACGACGATATTAACGACGATAATTATGAGTATGATAAGGACGATAACAACGATGATAATGACGATATTAACGACGATATTAACGACGATAATAACGACGTTAATAACGACGATAAAAAGAAGATAATGACAATAATAACGACGATATTATCGATGATATTTATGACGATAACAACGTAGATAATGACGATAATAACGACGACATTAACGACGATGATTATGAGGATGATAAGGAAGATAACAATGATGATAATGACGATATTAACGACGATATTAACGACGATATTAACGACGATAATAACGACGTTAATAACGACGATAAAAAGAAGATAATGACAATAATAACGACGATATTATCGATGATATTTATGACGATAACAACGTAGATAATGACGATAATAACGACGACATTAACGACGATGATTATGACAAAATAACGACGATATTAACGACGATAATTATGAGGACAATAAGGACGATAACAACGATGATAATGACGATATTAACGACGATATTAACGACGATAATAACGACGATATTAACGACGATAATAACGACGATATTAACGACGATAATAAAGACAATAAAAAGAAGATAATGACAATAATAACGACGATATTAACGATGATATTTATGACGATAACAACGTAGATAATGACGATAATAACGACGACATTAACGACGATGATTATGACAAAATAACGACGATATTAACGACGATAATTATGAGGATGATAAGGACGATAACAACGATGATAATGACGATAATAACGACGACATTAACGACGATGATTGTGACAAAATAACGACGATATTAACGACGATAATTATGAGGATAATAAGGACGATAACAACGATGATAATGACGATATTAACGACGATATTAACGACGATAATAACGACGTTAATAACGACGATAAAAAGAAGATAATGACAATAATAACGACGATATTATCGATGATATTTATGACGATAACAACGTAGATAATGACGATAATAACGACGACATTAACGACGATGATTATGAGGATGATAAGGACGATAACAACGATGATAATGACGATATTAACGACGATAATAACGACGATATTAACGACGATAATAACGACGATAAAAAGAAGATAATGACAATAATAACGACGATATTAACGATGATAATTATGACGATAAGAACGAAGATAATGACGATAATAACGACGACATTATCGTCGATGATTATGACAAAATAACGACGATATTAACGACGATAATTATGAGGATGATAAGGATGATAACAACGATGATAATGACGATAATAACGAAGACATTAACGACGATGATTATGACAAAATAACGACGATATTAACGACGATAATTATGAGGATGATAAGGACGATAACAACGATGATAATGACGATAATAACGACGACATTAGCGACGATGTTTATGACAAAATAACGACGATATTAACGACGATAATTATGAGGATAATAAGGACGATAACAACGATTATAATGACGATATTAACGACGATATTAACGACGATAATAACGACGTTAAAAACGACGATAAAAAGAAGATAATGACAATAATAACGACGATATTATCGATGATATTTATGACGATAACAACGTAGATAATGACGATAATAACGACGGCATTAACGACGATGATTATGACAAAATAACGACGATATTAACGACGATAATTATGAGGATGATAAGGACGATAACAACGATGATAATGACGATATTAACGACGATATTAACGACGATAATAACGACGTTAATAACGACGATAAAAAGAAGATAATGACAATAATAACGACGATATTATCGATGATATTTATGACGATAACAACGTAGATAATGACGATAATAACGACGACATTAACGACGATGATTATGACAAAATAACGACGATATTAACGACGATAATTATGAGGATAATAAGGACGATAACAACGATGATAATGACGATATTAACGACGATATTAACGACGATAATAACGACGATATTAACGACGATAATAAAGACAATAAAAAGAAGATAATGACAATAATAACGACGATATTAAAGATAATATTTATGACGATAACAACGTAGATAATGACGATAATAACGACGACATTAACGACGATGATTATGACAAAATAACGACGATATTAACGACGATAATTATGAGGATGATAAGGACGATAACAACGATGATAATGACGATAATAACGACGACATTAACGACGATGATTGTGACAAAATAACGACGATATTAACGACGATAATTATGAGGATAATAAGGACGATAACAACGATGATAATGACGATAATAACGACGACATTAGCGACGATGTTTATGACAAAATAACGACGATATTAACGACGATAATTATGAGGATAATAAGGACGATAACAACGATTATAATGACGATATTAACGACGATATTAACGACGATAATAACGACGTTAAAAACGACGATAAAAAGAAGATAATGACAATAATAACGACGATATTAACGACGATAATTATGAGGATGATAAGGACGATAACAACGATGATAATGACGATATTAACGACGATATTAACGACGATAATAACGACGTTAATAACGACGATAAAAAGAAGATAATGACAATAATAACGACGATATTATCGATGATATTTATGACGATAACAACGTAGATAATGACGATAATAACGACGACATTAACGACGATGATTATGACAAAATAACGACGATATTAACGACGATAATTATGAGGATAATAAGGACGATAACAACGATGATAATGACGATATTAACGACGATATTAACGACGATAATAACGACGATATTAACGACGATAATAAAGACAATAAAAAGAAGATAATGACAATAATAACGACGATATTAAAGATAATATTTATGACGATAACAACGTAGATAATGACGATAATAACGACGACATTAACGACGATGATTATGACAAAATAACGACGATATTAACGACGATAATTATGAGGATGATAAGGACGATTACAACGATGATAATGACGATAATAACGACGACATTAACGACGATGATTGTGACAAAATAACGACGATATTAACGACGATAATTATGAGGATGATAAGGACGATTACAACGATGATAATGACGATAATAACGACGACATTAACGACGATGATTGTGACAAAATAACGACGATATTAACGACGATAATTATGAGGATAATAAGGACGATAACAACGATGATAATGACGATATTAACGACGATATTAACGACGATAATAACGACGATATTAACGACGATAATAACGACGATAAAAAGAAGATAATGACAATAATAACGACGATATTAACGATGATAATTATGACGATAACAACGAAGATAATGACGATAATAACGACGACATTATCGTCGATGATTATGACAAAATAACGACGATATTAACGACGATAAATATGAGGATGATAAGGATGATAACAACGATGATAATGACGATAATAACGACGACATTAACGACGATGATTATGACAAAATAACGACGATATTAACGACGATAATTAAGAGGATGATAAGGACGATAACAACGATGATAATGACGATAATAACGACGACATTAGCGACGATGTTTATGACAAAATAACGACGATGATTATGACAAAATAACGACGATATTAACGACGATAATTATGAGTATGATAAGGACGATAACAACGATGATAATGACGATATTAACGACGATATTAACGACGATAATAACGACGTTAATAACGACGATAAAAAGAAGATAATGACAATAATAACGACGATATTATCGATGATATTTATGACGATAACAACGTAGATAATGACGATAATAACGACGACATTAACGACGATGATTATGACAAAATAACGACGATATTAACGACGATAATTATGAGGATGATAAGGACGATAACAACGATGATAATGACGATAATAACGACGACATTAACGACGATGATTGTGACAAAATAACGACGATATTAACGACGATAATTATGAGGATAATAAGGACGATAACAACGATGATAATGACGATATTAACGACGATATTAACGACGATAATAACGACGATATTAACGACGATAATAACGACGATAAAAAGAAGATAATGACAATAATAACGACGATATTAACGACGATAATAACGACGATAATAAAGACGATATTAACGACGATAATAACGACGATAAAAAGAAGATAATGACAATAATAATGACGATATTATCGATGATATTTTGACGATAACAACGTAGATAATGACGATAATAACGACGACATTAACGACGATAATAACGACGTTAAAAACGACGATAAAAAGAAGATAATGACAATAATAACGACGATATTATCGATGATATTTATGACGATAACAACGTAGATAATGACGATAATAACGACGACATTAACGACGATGATTATGACAAAATAACGACGATATTAACGACGATAATTATGAGGATGATAAGGACGATAACAACGATGATAATGACGATATTAACGACGATATTAACGACGATAATAACGACGTTAATAACGACGATAAAAAGAAGATAATGACAATAATAACGACGATATTATCGATGATATTTATGACGATAACAACGTAGATAATGACGATAATAACGACGACATTAACGACGATGATTATGAGGATGATAAGGACGATAACAACGATGATAATGACGATATTAACGACGATAATAACGACGATATTAACGACGATAATAACGACGATAAAAAGAAGATAATGACAATAATAACGACGATATTAACGATGATAATTATGACGATAACAACGAAGATAATGACGATAATAACGACGACATTATCGTCGATGATTATGACAAAATAACGACGATATTAACGACGATAATTATGAGGATGATAAGGATGATAACAACGATGATAATGACGATAATAACGAAGACATTAACGACGATGATTATGACAAAATAACGACGATATTAACGACGATAATTATGAGGATGATAAGGACGATAACAACGATGATAATGACGATAATAACGACGACATTATCGACGATTTTTATGACAAAATAACGACGATATTAACGACGATAATTATGAGGATAATAAGGACGATAACAACGATTATAATGACGATATTAACGACGATATTAACGACGATAATAACGACGTTAAAAACGACGATAAAAAGAAGATAATGACAATAATAACGACGATATTATCGATGATATTTATGACGATAACAACGTAGATAATGACGATAATAACGACGGCATTAACGACGATGATTATGACAAAATAACGACGATATTAACGACGATAATTATGAGGATGATAAGGACGATAACAACGATGATAATGACGATATTAACGACGATATTAACGACGATAATAACGACGTTAATAACGACGATAAAAAGAAGATAATGACAATAATAACGACGATATTATCGATGATATTTATGACGATAACAACGTAGATAATGACGATAATAACGACGACATTAACGACGATGATTATGACAAAATAACGACGATATTAACGACGATAATTATGAGGATAATAAGTACGATAACAACGATGATAATGATGATATTAACGACGATATTAACGACGATAATAACGACGATATTAACGACGTTAATAAAGACAATAAAAAGAAGATAATGACAATAATAACGACGATATTAAAGATAATATTTATGACGATAACAACGTAGATAATGACGATAATAACGACGACATTAACGACGATGATTATGACAAAATAACGACGATATTAACGACGATAATTATGAGGATAATAAGGACGATAACAACGATGATAATGACGATATTAACGACGATATTAACGACGATATTAACGACGATATTAACGACGATAATAACGACGTTAATAACGACGATAAAAAGAAGATAATGACAATAATAACGACGATATTATCGATGATATTTATGACGATAACAACGATGATAATGACGATAATAACGACGACATTAACGACGATGATTATGACAAAATAACGACGATATTAACGACGATAATTATGAGGATAATAAGGACGATAACAACGATGATAATGACGATATTAACGACGATATTAACGACGATAATAACGACGATATTAACGACGATAATAAAGTCAATAAAAAGAAGATAATGACAATAATAACGACGATATTAACGATAATATTTATGACGATAACAACGTTGATAATGACGATAATAACGACGACATTAACGACGATGATTATGACAAAATAACGACGATATTAACGACGATAATTATGAGGATGATAAGGACAATAACAACGATGATAATGACGATAATAACGACGACATTAACGACGATGATTGTGACAAAATAACGACGATGTTAACGACGATAATTATGAGGATAATAAGGACGATAACAACGATGATAATGACGATAATAACGACGACATTAGCGACGATGTTTATGACAAAATAACGACGATGATTATGACAAAATAACGACGATATTAACGACGATAATTATGAGTATGATAAGGACGATAACAACGATGATAATGACGATATTAACGACGATATTAACGACGATAATAACGACGTTAATAACGACGATAAAAAGAAGATAATGACAATAATAACGACGATATTATCGATGATATTTATGACGATAACAACGTAGTTAATGACGATAATAACG
>CAJVQJ010000099.1:0-50745 GCA_911387685.1 Dolichovespula media
CGTCATTATCATCGTTGTTATCGTCATAAATATCATCGATAATATCGTCGTTATTATTGTCATTATCTTCTTTTTATCGCCGTTATTAACGTCGTTATTATCGTCGTTAATATCGTCGTTAATATCGTCATTATCATCGTTGTTATCGTCCTTATTATCCTCATAGTTATCGTCGTTAATATCGTCGTTATTTTTCGTAAACATCGTCGCTAATGTCGTCGTTATTATCGTCATTATCATCGTTGTTATCGTCCTTATCATCCTCATAATTATCGTCGTTAATATCGTCGTTATTTTGTCATAATCATCGACGATAATGTCGTCGTTATTATCGTCATTATCTTCGTTGTTATCGTCATAATTATCATCGTTAATATCGTCGTTATTATTGTCATTATCTTCTTTTTATCGACGTTATTATCGTCGTTAATATCGTCGTTATTATCGTCGTTAATATCGTCATTATCATCGTTGTTATCGTCCTTATTATCCTCATAATTATCGTCGTTAATATCGTCGTTATTTTGTCATAATCATTGTCGTTAATGTCGTCGTTATTATCGTCATTATCTTCGTTGTTATCGTCCTTATTATCCTCATAATTATCGTCGTTAATATCGTCGTTATTGTGTCATAAACATCGTCGCTAATGTCGTCGTTATTATCGTCATTATCATCGTTGTTATCGTCCTTATCATCCTCATAATTATCGTCGTTAATATCGTCGTTATTTTGTCATAATCATCGTCGTTAATGTCGTCGTTATTATCGTCATTATCTACGTTGTTATCGTCATAAATATCATCGATAATATCGTCGTTATTATTGTCATTATCTTCTTTTTATCGTCGTTATTAACGTCGTTATTATCGTCGTTAATATCGTCGTTAATATCGTCATTATAATCGTTGTTATCGTCCTTATTATCCTCATAATTATCGTCGTTAATATCGTCGTTATTTTGTCATAAACATCGTCGCTAATGTCGTCGTTATTATCGTCATTATCATCGTTGTTATCGTCCTTATCATCCTCATAATTATCGTCGTTAATATCGTCGTTATTTTGTCATAATCATCGTCGTTAATGTCGTCGTTATTATCGTCATTATCTTCGTTGTTATCGTCATAAATATCATCGATAATATCGTCGTTATTATTGTCATTATCTTCTTTTTATCGTCGTTATTAACGTCGTTATTATCGTCGTTAATATCGTCATTATCATCGTTGTTATCGTCCTTATTATCCTCATAATTATCGTCGTTAATATCGTCGTTATTTTGTCATAAACATCGTCGCTAATGTCGTCGTTATTATCGTCATTATCATCGTTGTTATCGTCCTTATCATCCTCTTAATTATCGTCGTTAATATCGTCGTTATTTTGTCATAATCATCGTCGTTAATGTCGTCGTTATTATCGTCATTATCATCGTTGTTATCATCCTTATCATCCTCATAATTATCGTCGTTAATATCGTCGTTATTTTGTCATAATCATTGACGATAATGTCGTCGTTATTATCGTCATTATCTTCGTTGTTATCGTCATAATTATCATCGTTAATATCGTCGTTATTATTGTCATTATCTTCTTTTTATCGTCGTTATTATCGTCGTTAATATCGTCGTTATTATCGTCGTTAATATCGTCGTTATTATCGTCGTTAATATCGTCGTTAATATCGTCATTATCATCGTTGTTATCGTCGTTAATATCGTCGTTATTATCCTCATAATTATCGTCGTTAATATCGTCGTTATTTTGTCACAATCATCGTCGTTAATGTCGTCGTTATTATCGTCGTTATCATCGTTGTTATCGTCCTTATCATCCTCATAATTATCGTCGTTAATATCGTCGTTATTTTGTCATAATCATCGTCGTTAATGTCGTCGTTATTATCGTCATTATCTACGTTGTTATCGTCATAAATATCATCGATAATATCGTCGTTATTATTGTCATTATCTTCTTTTTATCGTCGTTATTAACGTCGTTATTATCGTCGTTAATATCGTCGTTAATATCGTCATTATCATCGTTGTTATCGTCCTTATCATCCTCATAATTATCGTCGTTAATATCGTCGTTATTTTGTCATAATCATCGTCGTTAATGTCGTCGTTATTATCGTCATTATCATCGTTGTTATCGTCATAAATATCATCGATAATATCGTCGTTATTATTGTCATTATCTTCTTTTTATCGTCGTTATTAACGTCGTTATTATCGTCGTTAATATCGTCGTTAATATCGTCATTATCATCGTTGTTATCGTCCTTATTATCCTCATAGTTATCGTCGTTAATATCGTCGTTATTGTGTCATAAACATCGTCGCTAATGTCGTCGTTATTATCGTCATTATCATCGTTGTTATCGTCCTTATCATCCTCATAATTATCGTCGTTAATATCGTCGTTATTTTGTCATAATCATCGACGATAATGTCGTCGTTATTATCGTCATTATCTTCGTTGTTATCGTCATAATTATCATCGTTAATATCGTCGTTATTATTGTCATTATCTTCTTTTTATCGACGTTATTATCGTCGTTAATATCGTCGTTATTATCGTCGTTAATATCGTCATTATCATCGTTGTTATCGTCCTTATTATCCTCATAATTATCGTCGTTAATATCGTCGTTATTTTGTCATAATCATTGTCGTTAATGTCGTCGTTATTATCGTCATTATCTTCGTTGTTATCGTCCTTATTATCCTCATAATTATCGTCGTTAATATCGTCGTTATTGTGTCATAAACATCGTCGCTAATGTCGTCGTTATTATCGTCATTATCATCGTTGTTATCGTCCTTATCATCCTCATAATTATAGTCGTTAATATCGTCGTTATTTTGTCATAATCATCGTCGTTAATGTCGTCGTTATTATCGTCATTATCTACGTTGTTATCGTCATAAATATCATCGATAATATCGTCGTTATTATTGTCATTATCTTCTTTTTATCGTCGTTATTATCGTCGTTAATATCGTCTTTATTATCGTCGTTATTATCGTCGTTAATATCGTCGTTATTATTGTCATTATCTTCTTTTTATCGTCGTTATTATCGTCGTTAATATCGTCGTTATTTTGTCATAATCATCGTCGTTAATGTCGTCGTTATTATCGTCATTATCTACGTTGTTATCGTCATAAATATCATGGTTAATATCGTCGTTATTATTGTCTTTATCTTCTTTTTATTGTCGTTATTATCGTCGTTAATATCGTCGTTATTATTGTCATTATCTTCTTTTTATCGTCGTTATTATCGTCCTTATCATCCTCATAGTTATCGTCGTTAATATCGTCGTTATTTTGTCATAATCATCGTCGTTAATGTCGTCGTTATTATCGTCATTATCTTCATTGTCATAGTCATAATTATCATCGTTAATATCGTCGTTATTATTGTCATTATCTTCTTTTTATCGTCGTTATTATCGTCGTTAAAATCGTCTTTATTATCGTCGTTATTATCGTCGTTAATATCGTCGTTATTATTGTCATTATCTTCTTTTTATCGTCGTTATTATCGTCGTTAATATCGTCGTTATTTTCGTCGTTATTATCGTCGTCAATATCGTCGTTATTATCGTCGTTAATATCGTCGTTAATATCGTCATTATCATCGTTGTTATCGTCCTTATCATCCTCATAATTATCGTCGTTAATATCGTCGTTATTTTGTCATAATCATCGTCGTTAATGTCGTCGTTATTATCGTCATTATCTACGTTGTTATCGTCATAAATATCATCGTTAATATCGTCGTTATTATTGTCATTATCTTCTTTTTATTGTCTTTATTATCGTCGTTAATATCGTCGTTATTATCGTCGTTAATATCGTCGTTATTATCGTCGTTAATATCGTCGTTAATATCGTCATTATCATCGTTGTTATCGTCCTTATTAACCTCATAATTATCGTCGTTAATATCGTCGTTATTTTGTCATAATCATCGTCGTTAATGTCGTCGTTATTATCGTCATTATCTACGTTGTTATCGTCATAAATATCATCGATAATATCGTCGTTATTATTGTCATTATCTTCTTTTTATCGTCGTTATTAACGTCGTTATTATCGTCGTTAATATCGTCGTTAATATCGTCATTATCATCGTTGTTATCGTCCTTATTATCCTCATAATTATCGTCGTTAATATCGTCGTTATTTTGTCACAATCATCGTCGTTAATGTCGTCGTTATTATCGTCATTATCATCGTTGTTATCGTCCTTATCATCCTCATAATTATCGTCGTTAATATCGTCGTTATTTTGTCATAATCATCGACGATAATGTCGTCGTTATTATCGTCATTATCTTCGTTGTTATCGTCATAATTATCATCGTTAATATCGTCGTTATTATTGTCATTATCTTCTTTTTATCGACGTTATTATCGTCGTTAATATCGTCGTTATTATCGTCGTTAATATCGTCATTATCATCGTTGTTATCGTCCTTATTATCCTCATAATTATCGTCGTTAATATCGTCGTTATTTTGTCATAATCATTGTCGTTAATGTCGTCGTTATTATCGTCATTATCTTCGTTGTTATCGTCCTTATTATCCTCATAATTATCGTCGTTAATATCGTCGTTATTGTGTCATAAACATCGTCGCTAATGTCGTCCTTATTATCGTCATTATCATCGTTGTTATCGTCCTTATCATCCTCATAATTATCGTCGTTAATATCGTCGTTATTTTGTCATAATCATCGTCGTTAATGTCGTCGTTATTATCGTCATTATCTACGTTGTTATCGTCATAAATATCATCGATAATATCGTCGTTATTATTGTCATTATCTTCTTTTTATCGTCGTTATTATCGTCGTTAATATCGTCTTTATTATCGTCGTTATTATCGTCGTTAATATCGTCGTTAATTTGTCATAATCATCGTCGTTAATGTCGTCGTTATTATCGTCATTATCTTCATTGTCATAGTCATAATTATCATCGTTAATATCGTCGTTATTATTGTCATTATCTTCTTTTTATCGTCGTTATTATCGTCGTTAAAATCGTCTTTATTATCGTCGTTATTATCGTCGTTAATATCGTCGTTATTATTGTCATTATCTTCTTTTTATCGTCGTTATTATCGTCGTTAATATCGTCGTTATTTTCGTCGTTATTATCGTCGTCAATATCGTCGTTATTATCGTCGTTAATATCGTCATTATCATCGTTGTTATCGTCCTTATTATCCTCATAATTATCGTCGTTAATATCGTCGTTATTTTGTCATAATCATCGTCGTTAATGTCGTCGTTATTATCGTCATTATCTACGTTGTTATCGTCATAAATATCATCGATAATATCGTCGTTATTATTGTCATTATCTTCTTTTTATCGTCGTTATTAACGTCGTTATTATCGTCGTTAATATCGTCGTTAATATCGTCATTATCATCGTTGTTATCGTCCTTATTATCCTCATAGTTATCGTCGTTAATATCGTCGTTATTTTGTCATAAACATCGTCGCTAATGTCGTCGTTATTATCGTCATTATCTTCGTTGTTATCGTCATAATTATCATCGTTAATATCGTCGTTATTATTGTCATTATCTTCTTTTTATCGACGTTATTATCGTCGTTAATATCGTCGTTATTATCGTCGTTAATATCGTCATTATCATCGTTGTTATCGTCCTTATTATCCTCATAATTATCGTCGTTAATATCGTCGTTATTTTGTCATAATCATTGTCGTTAATGTCGTCGTTATTATCGTCATTATCTTCGTTGTTATCGTCCTTATTATCCTCATAATTATCGTCGTTAATATCGTCGTTATTGTGTCATAAACATCGTCGCTAATGTCGTCGTTATTATCGTCATTATCATCGTTGTTATCGTCCTTATCATCCTCATAATTATCGTCGTTATTTTGTCATAATCATCGTCGTTAATGTCGTCGTTATTATCGTCATTATCTACGTTGTTATCGTCATAAATATCATCGATAATATCGTCGTTATTATTGTCATTATCTTCTTTTTATCGTCGTTATTATCGTCGTTAATATCGTCTTTATTATCGTCGTTATTATCGTCGTTAATTTCGTCGTTATTATTGTCATTATCTTCTTTTATCGTCGTTATTATCGTCGTTAATATCGTCGTTATTTTGTCATAATCATCGTCGTTAATGTCGTCGTTATTATCGTCATTATCTACGTTGTTATCGTCATAAATATCATGGTTAATATCGTCGTTATTATTGTCTTTATCTTCTTTTTATTGTCGTTATTATCGTCGTTAATATCGTCGTTATTATTGTCATTATCTTCTTTTTATCGTCGTTATTATCGTCCTTATCATCCTCATAGTTATCGTCGTTAATATCGTCGTTATTTTGTCATAATCATCGTCGTTAATGTCGTCGTTATTATCGTCATTATCTTCATTGTCATAGTCATAATTATCATCGTTAATATCGTCGTTATTATTGTCATTATCTTCTTTTTATCGTCGTTATTATCGTCGTTAAAATCGTCTTTATTATCGTCGTTATTATCGTCGTTAATATCGTCGTTATTATTGTCATTATCTTCTTTTTATCGTCGTTATTATCGTCGTTAATATCGTCGTTATTTTCGTCGTTATTATCGTCGTCAATATCGTCGTTATTATCGTCGTTAATATCGTCGTTAATATCGTCATTATCATCGTTGTTATCGTCCTTATCATCCTCATAATTATCGTCGTTAATATCGTCGTTATTTTGTCATAATCATCGTCGTTAATGTCGTCGTTATTATCGTCATTATCTACGTTGTTATCGTCATAAATATCATCGTTAATATCGTCGTTATTATTGTCATTATCTTCTTTTTAATGTCTTTATTATCGTCGTTAATATCGTCGTTATTATCGTCGTTAATATCGTCGTTATTATCGTCGTTAATATCGTCGTTAATATCGTCATTATCATCGTTGTTATCGTCCTTATTATCCTCATAATTATCGTCGTTAATATCATCGTTATTTTGTCATAATCATCGTCGTTAATGTCGTCGTTATTATCGTCATTATCTACGTTGTTATCGTCATAAATATCATCGATAATATCGTCGTTATTATCGTCATTATCTTCTTTTTATCGTCGTTATTAACGTCGTTATTATCGTCGTTAATATCGTCGTTAATATCGTCATTATCATCGTTGTTATCGTCCTTATTATCCTCATAATTATCGTCGTTAATATCGTCGTTATTTTGTCATAATCATCGTCGTTAATGTCGTCGTTATTATCGTCATTATCATCGTTGTTATCGTCCTTATCATCCTCATATTTATCGTCGTTAATATCGTCGTTATTTTGTCATAATCATCGTCGTTAATGTCGTCGTTATTATCGTCATTATCTACGTTGTTATCGTCATAAATATCATCGTTAATATCGTCGTTATTATTGTCAATATCTTCTTTTTATCGTCGTTATTATCGTCGTTAATATCGTCGTTAATATCGTCATTATCATAGTTGTTATCGTCCTTATTATCCTCATAATTATCGTCGTTAATATCGTCGTTATTTTGTCATAATCATCGTCGTTAATGTCGTCGTTATTATCGTCATTATCTACGTTGTTATCGTCATAAATATCATCGTTAATATCGTCGTTATTATTGTCATTATCTTCTTTTTAATGTCTTTATTATCGTCGTTAATATCGTCGTTATTATCGTCGTTAATATCGTCGTTATTATCGTCGTTAATATCGTCGTTAATATCGTCATTATCATCGTTGTTATCGTCCTTATTATCCTCATAATTATCGTCGTTAATATCATCGTTATTTTGTCATAATCATCGTCGTTAATGTCGTCGTTATTATCGTCATTATCTACGTTGTTATCGTCATAAATATCATCGATAATATCGTCGTTATTATTGTCATTATCTTCTTTTTATCGTCGTTATTAACGTCGTTATTATCGTCGTTAATATCGTCGTTAATATCGTCATTATCATCGTTGTTATCGTCCTTATTATCCTCATAATTATCGTCGTTAATATCGTCGTTATTTTGTCATAATCATCGTCGTTAATGTCGTCGTTATTATCGTCATTATCATCGTTGTTATCGTCCTTATCATCCTCATATTTATCGTCGTTAATATCGTCGTTATTTTGTCATAATCATCGTCGTTAATGTCGTCGTTATTATCGTCATTATCTACGTTGTTATCGTCATAAATATCATCGTTAATATCGTCGTTATTATTGTCAATATCTTCTTTTTATCGTCGTTATTATCGTCGTTAATATCGTCGTTAATATCGTCATTATCATAGTTGTTATCGTCCTTATTATCCTCATAATTATCGTCGTTAATATCGTCGTTATTTTGTCATAATCATCGTCGTTAATGTCGTCGTTATTATCGTCATTATCTACGTTGTTATCGTCATAAATATCATCGATAATATCGTCGTTATTATTGTCATTATCTTCTTTTTATCGTCGTTATTAACGTCGTTATTATCGTCGTTAATATCGTCGTTAATATCGTCATTATAATCGTTGTTATCGTCCTTATCATCCTCATAATTATCGTTGTTAATATCGTCGTTATTTTGTCATAATCATCGTCGTTAATGTCGTCGTTATTATCGTCATTATCATCGTTGTTATCGTCCTTATCATCCTCATAATTATCGTTGTTAATATCGTCGTTATTTTGTCATAATCATCGTCGTTAATGTCGTCGTTATTATCGTCATTATCTTCGTTGTTATCGTCATAAATATCATCGATAATATCGTCGTTATTATTGTCATTATCTTCTTTTATCGTCGTTATTAACGTCGTTATTATCGTCGTTAATATCGTCGTTAATATCGTCATTATCATCGTTGTTATCGTCCTTATTATCCTCATAATTATCGTCGTTAATATCGTCGTTATTATCGTTATTATCATCGTTGTTATCGTCGTTATTATCCGCATAATTTTCGTCGTTAATATCGTCGTTATTATCGTCATTGTCATCGTTGTTATCGTCGTTATTATCCTCATAATTATCGTCGTTATTATCGTCGTTATTTCGTCATTATCATCGTTGTTATCGTCGTTATTATCGTCGTTAATATCGTCATTATCATCGTTGTTATCGTCCTTATTATCCTCATAATTATCGTCGTTAATATCGTCGTTATTTTGTCACAATCGTCGTCGTTAATGTCGTCGTTATTATCGTCATTATCATCGTTGTTATCGTCCTTATCATCCTCATAATTATCGTCGTTAATATCGTCGTTATTTTGTCATAATCATCGTCGTTAATGTCGTCGTTATTATCGTCATTATCTACGTTGTTATCGTCATAAATATCATCGATAATATCGTCGTTATTATTGTCATTATCTTCTTTTTATCGTCGTTATTAACGTCGTTATTATCGTCGTTAATATCGTCGTTAATATCTTCATTATCATCGTTGTTATCGTCCTTATCATCCTCATAATTATCGTCGTTAATATCGTCGTTATTTTGTCATAATCATCGTCGTTAATGTCGTCGTTATTATCGTCATTATCATCGTTGTTATCGTCATAAATATCATCGATAATATCGTCATTATTATTGTCATTATCTTCTTTTTATCGTCGTTATTAACGTCGTTATTATCGTCGTTAATATCGTCGTTAATATCGTCATTATCATCGTTGTTATCGTCCTTATTATCCTCATAATCATCGTCGTTAATGTCGTCGTTATTATCGTCATTATCTTCGTTGTTATCGTCATAATTATCATCGTTAATATCGTCGTTATTATTGTCATTATCTTCTTTTTATCGACGTTATTATCGTCGTTAATATCGTCGTTATTATCGTCGTTAATATCGTCATTATCATCGTTGTTATCGTCCTTATTATCCTCATAATTATCGTCGTTAATATCGTCGTTATTTTGTCATAATCATTGTCGTTAATGTCGTCGTTATAATCGTCATTATCTTCGTTGTTATCGTCCTTATTATCCTCATAATTATCGTCGTTAATATCGTCGTTATTGTGTCATAAACATCGTCGCTAATGTCGTCGTTATTATCGTCATTATCATCGTTGTTATCGTCCTTATCATCCTCATAATTATCGTCGTTATTTTGTCATAATCATCGTCGTTAATGTCGTCGTTATTATCGTCATTATCTACGTTGTTATCGTCATAAATATCATCGTTAATATCGTCGTTATTATTGTCATTATCTTCTTTTTAATGTCTTTATTATCGTCGTTAATATCGTCGTTATTATCGTCGTTAATATCGTCGTTATTATCGTCGTTAATATCGTCGTTAATATCGTCATTATCATCGTTGTTATCGTCCTTATTATCCTCATAATTATCGTCGTTAATATCATCGTTATTTTGTCATAATCATCGTCGTTAATGTCGTCGTTATTATCGTCATTATCTACGTTGTTATCGTCATAAATATCATCGATAATATCGTCGTTATTATTGTCATTATCTTCTTTTTATCGTCGTTATTAACGTCGTTATTATCGTCGTTAATATCGTCGTTAATATCGTCATTATCATCGTTGTTATCGTCCTTATTATCCTCATAATTATCGTCGTTAATATCGTCGTTATTTTGTCATAATCATCGTCGTTAATGTCGTCGTTATTATCGTCATTATCATCGTTGTTATCGTCCTTATCATCCTCATATTTATCGTCGTTAATATCGTCGTTATTTTGTCATAATCATCGTCGTTAATGTCGTCGTTATTATCGTCATTATCTACGTTGTTATCGTCATAAATATCATCGTTAATATCGTCGTTATTATTGTCAATATCTTCTTTTTATCGTCGTTATTATCGTCGTTAATATCGTCGTTAATATCGTCATTATCATAGTTGTTATCGTCCTTATTATCCTCATAATTATCGTCGTTAATATCGTCGTTATTTTGTCATAATCATCGTCGTTAATGTCGTCGTTATTATCGTCATTATCTACGTTGTTATCGTCATAAATATCATCGTTAATATCGTCGTTATTATTGTCATTATCTTCTTTTTAATGTCTTTATTATCGTCGTTAATATCGTCGTTATTATCGTCGTTAATATCGTCGTTATTATCGTCGTTAATATCGTCGTTAATATCGTCATTATCATCGTTGTTATCGTCCTTATTATCCTCATAATTATCGTCGTTAATATCATCGTTATTTTGTCATAATCATCGTCGTTAATGTCGTCGTTATTATCGTCATTATCTACGTTGTTATCGTCATAAATATCATCGATAATATCGTCGTTATTATTGTCATTATCTTCTTTTTATCGTCGTTATTAACGTCGTTATTATCGTCGTTAATATCGTCGTTAATATCGTCATTATCATCGTTGTTATCGTCCTTATTATCCTCATAATTATCGTCGTTAATATCGTCGTTATTTTGTCATAATCATCGTCGTTAATGTCGTCGTTATTATCGTCATTATCATCGTTGTTATCGTCCTTATCATCCTCATATTTATCGTCGTTAATATCGTCGTTATTTTGTCATAATCATCGTCGTTAATGTCGTCGTTATTATCGTCATTATCTACGTTGTTATCGTCATAAATATCATCGTTAATATCGTCGTTATTATTGTCAATATCTTCTTTTTATCGTCGTTATTATCGTCGTTAATATCGTCGTTAATATCGTCATTATCATCGTTGTTATCGTCCTTATTATCCTCATAATTATCGTCGTTAATATCGTCGTTATTTTGTCATAATCATCGTCGTTAATGTCGTCGTTATTATCGTCATTATCTACGTTGTTATCGTCATAAATATCATCGATAATATCGTCGTTATTATTGTCATTATCTTCTTTTTATCGTCGTTATTAACGTCGTTATTATCGTCGTTAATATCGTCGTTAATATCGTCATTATAATCGTTGTTATCGTCCTTATCATCCTCATAATTATCGTTGTTAATATCGTCGTTATTTTGTCATAATCATCGTCGTTAATGTCGTCGTTATTATCGTCATTATCATCGTTGTTATCGTCCTTATCATCCTCATAATTATCGTTGTTAATATCGTCGTTATTTTGTCATAATCATCGTCGTTAATGTCGTCGTTATTATCGTCATTATCTTCGTTGTTATCGTCATAAATATCATCGATAATATCGTCGTTATTATTGTCATTATCTTCTTTTATCGTCGTTATTAACGTCGTTATTATCGTCGTTAATATCGTCGTTAATATCGTCATTATCATCGTTGTTATCGTCCTTATTATCCTCATAATTATCGTCGTTAATATCGTCGTTATTATCGTTATTATCATCGTTGTTATCGTCGTTATTATCCGCATAATTTTCGTCGTTAATATCGTCGTTATTATCGTCATTGTCATCGTTGTTATCGTCGTTATTATCCTCATAATTATCGTCGTTATTATCGTCGTTATTTCGTCATTATCATCGTTGTTATCGTCGTTATTATCGTCGTTAATATCGTCATTATCATCGTTGTTATCGTCCTTATTATCCTCATAATTATCGTCGTTAATATCGTCGTTATTTTGTCACAATCGTCGTCGTTAATGTCGTCGTTATTATCGTCATTATCATCGTTGTTATCGTCCTTATCATCCTCATAATTATCGTCGTTAATATCGTCGTTATTTTGTCATAATCATCGTCGTTAATGTCGTCGTTATTATCGTCATTATCTACGTTGTTATCGTCATAAATATCATCGATAATATCGTCGTTATTATTGTCATTATCTTCTTTTTATCGTCGTTATTAACGTCGTTATTATCGTCGTTAATATCGTCGTTAATATCTTCATTATCATCGTTGTTATCGTCCTTATCATCCTCATAATTATCGTCGTTAATATCGTCGTTATTTTGTCATAATCATCGTCGTTAATGTCGTCGTTATTATCGTCATTATCATCGTTGTTATCGTCATAAATATCATCGATAATATCGTCATTATTATTGTCATTATCTTCTTTTTATCGTCGTTATTAACGTCGTTATTATCGTCGTTAATATCGTCGTTAATATCGTCATTATCATCGTTGTTATCGTCCTTATTATCCTCATAATCATCGTCGTTAATGTCGTCGTTATTATCGTCATTATCTTCGTTGTTATCGTCATAATTATCATCGTTAATATCGTCGTTATTATTGTCATTATCTTCTTTTTATCGACGTTATTATCGTCGTTAATATCGTCGTTATTATCGTCGTTAATATCGTCATTATCATCGTTGTTATCGTCCTTATTATCCTCATAATTATCGTCGTTAATATCGTCGTTATTTTGTCATAATCATTGTCGTTAATGTCGTCGTTATAATCGTCATTATCTTCGTTGTTATCGTCCTTATTATCCTCATAATTATCGTCGTTAATATCGTCGTTATTGTGTCATAAACATCGTCGCTAATGTCGTCGTTATTATCGTCATTATCATCGTTGTTATCGTCCTTATCATCCTCATAATTATCGTCGTTATTTTGTCATAATCATCGTCGTTAATGTCGTCGTTATTATCGTCATTATCTACGTTGTTATCGTCATAAATATCATGGTTAATATCGTCGTTATTATTGTCTTTATCTTCTTTTTATTGTCGTTATTATCGTCGTTAATATCGACGTTATTATTGTCATTATCTTCTTTTTATCGTCGTTATTATCGTCCTTATCATCCTCATAGTTATCGTCGTTAATATCGTCGTTATTTTGTCATAATCATCGTCGCTAATGTCGTCGTTATTATCGTCATTATCTTCGTTGTTATCGTCATAAATATCATCGTTAATATCGTCGTTATTATTGTCATTATCTTCTTTTTATTGTCTTTATTATCGTCGTTAATATCGTCGTTATTATCGTCGTTAATATCGTCGTTATTATCGTCGTTAATATCGTCGTTAATATCGTCATTATCATCGTTGTTATCGTCCTTATTATCCTCATAATTATCGATGTTAATATCGTCGTTATTTTGTCATAATCATCGTCGTTAATGTCGTCGTTATTATCGTCATTATCTACGTTGTTATCGTCATAAATATCATCGATAATATCGTCGTTATTATTGTCATTATCTTCTTTTTATCGTCGTTATTAACGTCGTTATTATCGTCGTTAATATCGTCGTTAATATCGTCATTATCATCGTTGTTATCGTCCTTATTATCCTCATAGTTATCGTCGTTAATATCGTCGTTATTTTGTCATAATCATCGTCGTTAATGTCGTCGTTATTATCGTCATTATCATCGTTGTTATCGTCCTTATCATCCTCATATTTATCGTCATTAATATCGTCGTTATTTTGTCATAATCATCGTCGTTAATGTCGTCGTTATTATCGTCATTATCTACGTTGTTATCGTCATAAATATCATCGTTAATATCGTCGTTATTATTGTCAATATCTTCTTTTTATCGTCGTTATTATCGTCGTTAATATCGTCGTTAATATCGTCATTATCATAGTTGTTATCGTCCTTATTATCCTCATAATTATCGTCGTTAATATCGTCGTTATTTTGTCATAATCATCGTCGTTAATGTCGTCGTTATTATCGTCATTATCTACGTTGTTATCGTCATAAATATCATCGATAATATCGTCGTTATTATTGTCATTATCTTCTTTTTATCGTCGTTATTAACGTCGTTATTATCGTCGTTAATGTCGTCGTTAATATCGTCATTATAATCGTTGTTATCGTCCTTATCATCCTCATAATTATCGTTGTTAATATCGTCGTTATTTTGTCATAATCATCGTCGTTAATGTCGTCGTTATTATCGTCATTATCATCGTTGTTATCGTCCTTATCATCCTCATAATTATCGTTGTTAATATCGTCGTTATTTTGTCATAATCATCGTCGTTAATGTCGTCGTTATTATCGTCATTATCTTCGTTGTTATCGTCATAAATATCATCGATAATATCGTCGTTATTATTGTCATTATCTTCTTTTATCGTCGTTATTAACGTCGTTATTATCGTCGTTAATATCGTCGTTAATATCGTCATTATCATCGTTGTTATCGTCCTTATTATCCTCATAATTATCGTCGTTAATATCGTCGTTATTATCGTTATTATCATCGTTGTTATCGTCGTTATTATCCGCATAATTTTCGTCGTTAATATCGTCGTTATTATCGTCATTGTCATCGTTGTTATCGTCGTTATTATCCTCATAATTATCGTCGTTATTATCGTCGTTATTTCGTCATTATCATCGTTGTTATCGTCGTTATTATCGTCGTTAATATCGTCATTATCATCGTTGTTATCGTCCTTATTATCCTCATAATTATCGTCGTTAATATCGTCGTTATTTTGTCACAATCATCGTCGTTAATGTCGTCGTTATTATCGTCATTATCATCGTTGTTATCGTCCTTATCATCCTCATAATTATCGTCGTTAATATCGTCGTTATTTTGTCATAATCATCGTCGTTAATGTCGTCGTTATTATCGTCATTATCTACGTTGTTATCGTCATAAATATCATCGATAATATCGTCGTTATTATTGTCATTATCTTCTTTTTATCGTCGTTATTAACGTCGTTATTATCGTCGTTAATATCGTCGTTAATATCGTCATTATCATCGTTGTTGTCGTCCTTATTATCCTCATAATCATCGTCGTTAATGTCGTCGTTATTATCGTCATTATCTACGTTGTTATCGTCATAAATATCATCGATAATATCGTCCTTATTATTGTCATTATCTTCTTTTTATCGTCGTTATTAACGTCGTTATTATCGTCGTTAATATCGTCGTTAATATCGTCATTATCATCGTTGTTATCGTCCTTATCATCCTCATAATTATCGTCGTTAATATCGTCGTTATTTTGTCATAATCATCGTCGTTAATGTCGTCGTTATTATCGTCATTATCATCGTTGATATCGTCCTTATCATCCTCATAATTATCGTCGTTAATATCGTCGTTATTTTGTCATAATCATCGTCGTAAATGTCGTCGTTATAATCGTCATTATCTACGTTGTTATCGTCATAAATATCATCGATAATATCGTCGTTATTATTGTCATTATCTTCTTTTTATCGTCGTTATTATCGTCGTTAATATCGTCTTTATTATCGTCGTTATTATCGTCGTTAATATCGTCGTTATTATTGTCATTATCTTCTTTTTATCGTCGTTATTATCGTCGTTAATATCGTCGTTATTTTGTCATAATCATCGTCGTTAATGTCGTCGTTATTATCGTCATTATCTACGTTGTTATCGTCATAAATATCATGGTTAATATCGTCGTTATTATTGTCTTTATCTTCTTTTTATTGTCGTTATTATCGTCGTTAATATCGACGTTATTATTGTCATTATCTTCTTTTTATCGTCGTTATTATCGTCCTTATCATCCTCATAGTTATCGTCGTTAATATCGTCGTTATTTTGTCATAATCATCGTCGTTAATGTCGTCGTTATTATCGTCATTATCTTCATTGTCATAGTCATAATTATCATCGTTAATATCGTCGTTATTATTGTCATTATCTTCTTTTTATCGTCGTTATTATCGTCGTTAAAATCGTCTTTATTATCGTCGTTATTATCGTCGTTAATATCGTCGTTATTATTGTCATTATCTTCTTTTTATCGTCGTTATTATCGTCGTTAATATCGTCGTTATTTTCGTCGTTATTATCGTCGTCAATATCGTCGTTATTATCGTCGTTAATATCGTCGTTAATATCGTCATTATCATCGTTGTTATCGTCCTTATCATCCTCATAATTATCGTCGTTAATATCGTCGTTATTTTGTCATAATCATCGTCGTTAATGTCGTCGTTATTATCGTCATTATCTACGTTGTTATCGTCATAAATATCATCGTTAATATCGTCGTTATTATTGTCATTATCTTCTTTTTATTGTCTTTATTATCGTCGTTAATATCGTCGTTATTATCGTCGTTAATATCGTCGTTATTATCGTCGTTAATATCGTCGTTAATATCGTCATTATCATCGTTGTTATCGTCCTTATTATCCTCATAATTATCGTCGTTAATATCGTCGTTATTTTGTCATAATCATCGTCGTTAATGTCGTCGTTATTATCGTCATTATCTACGTTGTTATCGTCATAAATATCATCGATAATATCGTCGTTATTATTGTCATTATCTTCTTTTTATCGTCGTTATTAACGTCGTTATTATCGTCGTTAATATCGTCGTTAATATCGTCATTATCATCGTTGTTATCGTCCTTATCATCCTCATAATTATCGTCGTTAATATCGTCGTTATTTTGTCATAATCATCGTCGTTAATGTCGTCGTTATTATCGTCATTATCATCGTTGTTATCGTCCTTATCATCCTCATATTTATCGTCGTTAATATCGTCGTTATTTTGTCATAATCATCGTCGTTAATGTCGTCGTTATTATCGTCATTATCTACGTTGTTATCGTCATAAATATCATCGTTAATATCGTCGTTATTATTGTCATTATCTTCTTTTTATCGTCGTTATTATCGTCGTTAATATCGTCGTTAATATCGTCATTATCATAGTTGTTATCGTCCTTATTATCCTCATAATTATCGTCGTTAATATCGTCGTTATTTTGTCATAATCATCGTCGTTAATGTCGTCGTTATTATCGTCATTATCTACGTTGTTATCGTCATAAATATCATCGATAATATCGTCGTTATTATTGTCATTATCTTCTTTTTATCGTCGTTATTAACGTCGTTATTATCGTCGTTAATATCGTCGTTAATATCGTCATTATAATCGTTGTTATCGTCCTTATTATCCTCATAATTATCGTCGTTAATATCGTCGTTATTTTGTCATAAACATCGTCGCTAATGTCGTCGTTATTATCGTCATTATCATCGTTGTTATCGTCCTTATCATCCTCATAATTATCGTCGTTAATATCGTCGTTATTTTGTCATAATCATCGTCGTTAATGTCGTCGTTATTATCGTCATTATCTACGTTGTTATCGTCATAAATATCATCGTTAATATCGTCGTTATTATTGTCATTATCTTCTTTTTATCGTCGTTATTATCGTCGTTAATATCGTCGTTAATATCGTCATTATCATAGTTGTTATCGTCCTTATTATCCTCATAATTATCGTCGTTAATATCGTCGTTATTTTGTCATAATCATCGTCGTTAATGTCGTCGTTATTATCGTCATTATCTACGTTGTTATCGTCATAAATATCATCGATAATATCGTCGTTATTATTGTCATTATCTTCTTTTTATCGTCGTTATTAACGTCGTTATTATCGTCGTTAATATCGTCGTTAATATCGTCATTATAATCGTTGTTATCGTCCTTATTATCCTCATAATTATCGTCGTTAATATCGTCGTTATTTTGTCATAAACATCGTCGCTAATGTCGTCGTTATTATCGTCATTATCATCGTTGTTATCGTCCTTATCATCCTCATAATTATCGTCGTTAATATCGTCGTTATTTTGTCATAATCATCGTCGTTAATGTCGTCGTTATTATCGTCATTATCTTCGTTGTTATCGTCATAAATATCATCGATAATATCGTCGTTATTATTGTCATTATCTTCTTTTTATCGTCGTTATTAACGTCGTTATTATCGTCGTTAATATCGTCGTTAATATCGTCATTATCATCGTTGTTATCGTCCTTATCATCCTCTTAATTATCGTCGTTAATATCGTCGTTATTTTGTCATAATCATCGTCGCTAATGTCGTCGTTATTATCGTCATTATCATCGTTGTTATCGTCCTTATCATCCTCATAATTATCGTCGTTAATATCGTCGTTATTTTGTCATAATCATTGTCGTTAATATCGTCGTTAATATCGTCATTATCATCGTTGTTATCGTCCTTATCATCCTCATAATTATCGTCGTTAATATCGTCGTTATTTTGTCATAATCATCGTCGTTAATGTCGTCGTTATTATCGTCATTATCTACGTTGTTATCGTCATAAATATCATCGATAATATCGTCGTTATTATTGTCATTATCTTCTTTATATCGTCGTTTTTAACGTCGTTATTATCGTCGTTAATATCGTCGTTAATATCGTCATTATAATCGTTGTTATCGTCCTTATTATCCTCATAATTATCGTCGTTAATATCGTCGTTATTTTGTCATAAACATCGTCGTTAATGTCGTCGTTATTATCGTCATTATCATCGTTGTTATCATCCTTATCATCCTCATAATTATCGTCGTTAATATCGTCGTTATTTTGTCATAATCATCGACGATAATGTCGTCGTTATTATCGTCATTATCTTCGTTGTTATCGTCATAATTATCATCGTTAATATCGTCGTTATTATTGTCATTATCTTCTTTTTATCGACGTTATTATCGTCGTTAATATCGTCGTTATTATCGTCGTTAATATCGTCATTATCATCGTTGTTATCGTCCTTATTATCCTCATAATTATCGTCGTTAATATCGTCGTTATTTTGTCATAATCATCGTCGTTAATGTCGTCGTTATTATCGTCATTATCTACGTTGTTATCGTCATAAATATCATCGATAATATCGTCGTTATTATTGTCATTATCTTCTTTTTATCGTCGTTATTAACGTCGTTATTATCGTCGTTAATATCGTCGTTAATATCGTCATTATCATCGTTGTTATCGTCCTTATCATCCTCATAATTATCGTCGTTAATATCGTCGTTATTTTGTCATAATCATCGTCGTTAATGTCGTCGTTATTATCGTCATTATCTACGTTGTTATCGTCATAAATATCATCGATAATATAGTCGTTATTATTGTCATTATCTTCTTTTTATCGTCGTTTTTAACGTCGTTATTATCGTCGTTAATATCGTCGTTAATATCGTCATTATAATCGTTGTTATCGTCCTTATTATCCTCATAATTATCGTCGTTAATATCGTCGTTATTTTGTCATAAACATCGTCGCTAATGTCGTCGTTATTATCGTCATTATCATCGTTGTTATCGTCCTTATCATCCTCTTAATTATCGTCGTTAATATCGTCGTTATTTTGTCATAATCATCGTCGTTAATGTCGTCGTTATTATCGTCATTATCATCGTTGTTATCATCCTTATCATCCTCATAATTATCGTCGTTAATATCGTCGTTATTTTGTCATAATCATTGACGATAATGTCGTCGTTATTATCGTCATTATCTTCGTTGTTATCGTCATAATTATCATCGTTAATATCGTCGTTATTATTGTCATTATCTTCTTTTTATCGTCGTTATTATCGTCGTTAATATCGTCGTTATTATCGTCGTTAATATCGTCGTTAATATCGTCATTATCATCGTTGTTATCGTCCTTATTATCGTCATAATTATCGTCGTTAATATCGTCGTTATTTTGTCACAATCATCGTCGTTAATGTCGTCGTTATTATCGTCATTATCATCGTTGTTATCGTCCTTATCATCCTCATAATTATCGTCGTTAATATCGTCGTTATTTTGTCATAATCATCGTCGTTAATGTCGTCGTTATTATCGTCATTATCTACGTTGTTATCGTCATAAATATTATCGTTAATATCGTCGTTATTATTGTCATTATCTTCTTTTTATTGTCTTTATTATCGTCGTTAATATCGTCGTTATTATCGTCGTTAATATCGTCGTTAATATCGTCATTATCATCGCTGTTATCGTCCTTATTATCCTCATAATTATCGTCGTTAATATCGTCGTTATTTTGTCATAATCATCGTCGTTAATGTCGTCGTTATTATCGTCATTATCTACGTTGTTATCGTCATTAATATCATCGATAATATCGTCGTTATTATTGTCATTATCTTCTTTTTATCGTCGTTATTAACGTCGTTATTATCGTCGTTAATATCGTCGTTAATATCGTCATTATCATCGTTGTTATCGTCCTTATCATCCTCATAATTATCGTCGTTAATATCGTCGTTATTTTGTCATAATCATCGTCGTTAATGTCGTCGTTATTATCGTCATTATCTACGTTGTTATCGTCATAAATATCATCGATAATATCGTCGTTATTATTGTCATTATCTTCTTTTTATCGTCGTTTTTAACGTCGTTATTATCGTCGTTAATATCGTCGTTAATATCGTCATTATAATCGTTGTTATCGTCCTTATTATCCTCATAATTATCGTCGTTAATATCGTCGTTATTTTGTCATAAACATCGTCGCTAATGTCGTCGTTATTATCGTCATTATCATCGTTGTTATCGTCCTTATCATCCTCATAATTATCGTCGTTAATATCGTCGTTATTTTGTCATAATCATCGTCGTTAATGTCGTCGTTATTATCGTCATTATCTACGTTGTTATCGTCATAAATATTATCTTTAATATCGTCGTTATTATTGTCATTATCTTCTTTTTATTGTCTTTATTATTGTCGTTAATATCGTCGTTATTATCGTCGTTAATATCGTCGTTAATATCGTCATTATCATCGTTGTTATCGTCCTTATTATCCTCATAGTTATCGTCGTTAATATCGTCGTTATTTTGTCATAAACATCGTCGCTAATGTCGTCGTTATTATCGTCATTATCATCGTTGTTATCGTCCTTATCATCCTCATAATTATCGTCGTTAATATCGTCGTTATTTTGTCATAATCATCGTCGTTAATGTCGTCGTTATTATCGTCATTATCTACGTTGTTATCGTCATAAATATTATCTTTAATATCGTCGTTATTATTGTCATTATCTTCTTTTTATTGTCTTTATTATCGTCGTTAATATCGTCGTTATTATCGTCGTTAATATCGTCGTTAATATCGTCATTATCATCGTTGTTATCGTCCTTATTATCCTCATAGTTATCGTCGTTAATATCGTCGTTATTTTGTCATAAACATCGTCGCTAATGTCGTCGTTATTATCGTCATTATCATCGTTGTTATCGTCCTTATCATCCTCATAATTATCGTCGTTAATATCGTCGTTATTTTGTCATAATCATTGTCGTTAATGTCGTCGTTATTATCGTCATTATCTTCGTTGTTATCGTCCTTATTATCCTCATAATTATCGTCGTTAATATCGTCGTTATTTTGTCATAATCATCGACGATAATGTCGTCGTTAATATCGTCATTATCTACGTTGTTATCGTCATAAATATTATCTTTAATATCGTCGTTATTATTGTCATTATCTTCTTTTTATTGTCTTTATTATCGTCGTTAATATCGTCGTTATTATCGTCGTTAATATCGTCGTTAATATCGTCATTATCATCGTTGTTATCGTCCTTATCATCCTCATAATTATCGTCGTTAATATCGTCGTTATTTTGTCATAATCATCGTCGTTAATGTCGTCGTTATTATCGTCATTATCTACGTTGTTATCGTCATAAATATCATCGATAATATCGTCGTTATTATTGTCATTATCTTCTTTTTATCGTCGTTTTTAACGTCGTTATTATCGTCGTTAATATCGTCGTTAATATCGTCATTATAATCGTTGTTATCGTCCTTATTATCCTCATAATTATCGTCGTTAATATCGTCGTTATTTTGTCATAATCATCGTCGTTAATGTCGTCGTTATTATCGTCATTATCTACGTTGGTATCGTCATAAATATTATCTTTAGTATCGTCGTTATTATTGTCATTATCTTCTTTTTATTGTCTTTATTATCGTCGTTAATATCGTCGTTATTATCGTCGTTAATATCGTCGTTAATATCGTCATTATCATCGTTGTTATCGTCCTTATTATCCTCATAGTTATCGTCGTTAATATCGTCGTTATTTTGTCATAAACATCGTCGCTAATGTCGTCGTTATTATCGTCATTATCATCGTTGTTATCGTCCTTATCATCCTCATAATTATCGTCGTTAATATCGTCGTTATTTTGTCATAATCATTGTCGTTAATGTCGTCGTTATTATCGTCATTATCTTCGTTGTTATCGTCCTTATTATCCTCATAATTATCGTCGTTAATATCGTCGTTATTTTGTCATAAACATCGTCGCTAATGTCGTCGTTATTATCGTCATTATCATCGTTGTTATCGTCCTTATCATCCTCATAATTATCGTCGTTAATATCGTCGTTATTTTGTCATAATCATCGTCGTTAATGTCGTCTTTATTATCGTCATTATCATCGTTGTTATCATCTTTATCATCCTCATAATTATCGTCGTTAATATCGTCGTTATTTTGTCATAATCATCGACGATAATGTCGTCGTTAATATCGTCATTATCTACGTTGTTATCGTCATAATTATCATCGTTAATATCGTCGTTATTATTGTCATTATCTTCTTTTTATCGACGTTATTATCGTCGTTAATATCGTCGTTATTATCGTCGTTAATATCGTCATTATCATCGTTGTTATCGTCCTTATTATCCTCATAATTATCGTCGTTAATATCGTCGTTATTTTGTCACAATCATCGTCGTTAATGTCGTCGTTATTATCGTCATTATCATCGTTGTTATCGTCCTTATCATCCTCATAATTATCGTCGTTAATATCGTCGTTATTTTGTCATAATCATCGTCGTTAATGTCGTCGTTATTATCGTCATTATCTACGTTGTTATCGTCATAAATATTATCGTTAATATCGTCGTTATTATTGTCATTATCTTCTTTTTATTGTCTTTATTATCGTCGTTAATATCGTCGTTATTATCGTCGTTAATATCGTCGTTAATATCGTCATTATCATCGTTGTTATCGTCCTTATTATCCTCATAATTATCGTCGTTAATATCGTCGTTATTTTGTCATAATCATCGTCGTTAATGTCGTCGTTATTATCGTCATTATCTACGTTGTTATCGTCATAAATATCATCGATAATATCGTCGTTATTATTGTCATTATCTTCTTTTTATCGTCGTTATTAACGTCGTTATTATCGTCGTTAATATCGTCGTTAATATCGTCATTATCATCGTTGTTATCGTCCTTATCATCCTCATAATTATCGTCGTTAATATCGTCGTTATTTTGTCATAATCATCGTCGTTAATGTCGTCGTTATTATCGTCATTATCTACGTTGTTATCGTCATAAATATCATCGATAATATCGTCGTTATTATTGTCATTATCTTCTTTTTATCGTCGTTTTTAACGTCGTTATTATCGTCGTTAATATCGTCGTTAATATCGTCATTATAATCGTTGTTATCGTCCTTATTATCCTCATAATTATCGTCGTTAATATCGTCGTTATTTTGTCATAAACATCGTCGCTAATGTCGTCGTTATTATCGTCATTATCATCGTTGTTATCGTCCTTATCATCCTCATAATTATCGTCGTTAATATCGTCGTTATTTTGTCATAATCATCGTCGTTAATGTCGTCGTTATTATCGTCATTATCTACGTTGTTATCGTCATAAATATTATCTTTAATATCGTCGTTATTATTGTCATTATCTTCTTTTTATTGTCTTTATTATCGTCGTTAATATCGTCGTTATTATCGTCGTTAATATCGTCGTTAATATCGTCATTATCATCGTTGTTATCGTCCTTATTATCCTCATAATTATCGTCGATAATATCGTCGTTATTTTGTCATAATCGTCGTCGTTAATGTCGTCGTTATTATCGTCATTATCTACGTTGTTATCGTCATAAATAACATCGATAATATCGTCGTTATTATTGTCATTATCTTCTTTTTATCGTCGTTATTAACGTCGTTATTATCGTCGTTAATATCGTCGTTAATATCGTCATTATCATCGTTGTTATCGTCCTTATTATCCTCATAATTATCGTCGTTAATATCGTCGTTATTTTGTCATAAACATCGTCGCTAATGTCGTCGTTATTATCGTCATTATCATCGTTGTTATCGTCCTTATCATCCTCTTAATTATCGTCGTTAATATCGTCGTTATTTTGTCATAATCATCGTCGTTAATGTCGTCGTTATTATCGTCATTATCATCGTTGTTATCATCCTTATCATCCTCATAATTATCGTCGTTAATATCGTCGTTATTTTGTCATAATCATTGACGATAATGTCGTCGTTATTATCGTCATTATCTTCGTTGTTATCGTCATAATTATCATCGTTAATATCGTCGTTATTATTGTCATTATCTTCTTTTTATCGTCGTTATTATCGTCGTTAATATCGTCGTTATTATCGTCGTTAATATCGTCGTTAATATCGTCATTATCATCGTTGTTATCGTCCTTATTATCGTCATAATTATCGTCGTTAATATCGTCGTTATTTTGTCACAATCATCGTCGTTAATGTCGTCGTTATTATCGTCATTATCATCGTTGTTATCGTCCTTATCATCCTCATAATTATCGTCGTTAATATCGTCGTTATTTTGTCATAATCATCGTCGTTAATGTCGTCGTTATTATCGTCATTATCTACGTTGTTATCGTCATAAATATTATCGTTAATATCGTCGTTATTATTGTCATTATCTTCTTTTTATTGTCTTTATTATCGTCGTTAATATCGTCGTTATTATCGTCGTTAATATCGTCGTTAATATCGTCATTATCATCGTTGTTATCGTCCTTATTATCCTCATAATTATCGTCGTTAATATCGTCGTTATTTTGTCATAATCATCGTCGTTAATGTCGTCGTTATTATCGTCATTATCTACGTTGTTATCGTCATAAATATTATCGTTAATATCGTCGTTATTATTGTCATTATCTTCTTTTTATTGTCTTTATTATCGTCGTTATTATCGTCGTTAATATCGTCGTTAATATCGTCATTATCATCGTTGTTATCGTCCTTATTATCCTCATAATTATCGTCGTTAATATCGTCGTTATTTTGTCATAATCATCGTCGTTAATGTCGTCGTTATTATCGTCATTATCTACGTTGTTATCGTCATAAATATCATCGATAATATCGTCGTTATTATTGTCATTATCTTCTTTTTATCGTCGTTATTAACGTCGTTATTATCGTCGTTAATATCGTCGTTAATATCGTCATTATCATCGTTGTTATCGTCCTTATCATCCTCATAATTATCGTCGTTAATATCGTCGTTATTTTGTCATAATCATCGTCGTTAATGTCGTCGTTATTATCGTCATTATCTACGTTGTTATCGTCATAAATATCATCGATAATATCGTCGTTATTATTGTCATTATCTTCTTTTTATCGTCGTTTTTAACGTCGTTATTATCGTCGTTAATATCGTCGTTAATATCGTCATTATAATCGTTGTTATCGTCCTTATTATCCTCATAATTATCGTCGTTAATATCGTCGTTATTTTGTCATAAACATCGTCGCTAATGTCGTCGTTATTATCGTCATTATCATCGTTGTTATCGTCCTTATCATCCTCATAATTATCGTCGTTAATATCGTCGTTATTTTGTCATAATCATCGTCGTTAATGTCGTCGTTATTATCGTCATTATCTACGTTGTTATCGTCATAAATATTATCTTTAATATCGTCGTTATTATTGTCATTATCTTCTTTTTATTGTCTTTATTATCGTCGTTAATATCGTCGTTATTATCGTCGTTAATATCGTCGTTAATATCGTCATTATCATCGTTGTTATCGTCCTTATTATCCTCATAGTTATCGTCGTTAATATCGTCGTTATTTTGTCATAAACATCGTCGCTAATGTCGTCGTTATTATCGTCATTATCATCGTTGTTATCGTCCTTATCATCCTCATAATTATCGTCGTTAATATCGTCGTTATTTTGTCATAATCATTGTCGTTAATGTCGTCGTTATTATCGTCATTATCTTCGTTGTTATCGTCCTTATTATCCTCATAATTATCGTCGTTAATATCGTCGTTATTTTGTCATAAACATCGTCGCTAATGTCGTCGTTATTATCGTCATTATCATCGTTGTTATCGTCCTTATCATCCTCATAATTATCGTCGTTAATATCGTCGTTATTTTGTCATAATCATCGTCGTTAATGTCGTCGTTATTATCGTCATTATCATCGTTGTTATCATCCTTATCATCCTCATAATTATCGTCGTTAATATCGTCGTTATTTTGTCATAATCATCGACGATAATGTCGTCGTTAATATCGTCATTATCTACGTTGTTATCGTCATAAATATTATCTTCAATATCGTCGTTATTATTGTCATTATCTTCTTTTTATTGTCTTTATTATCGTCGTTATATCGTCGTTATTATCGTCGTTAATATCGTCGTTAATATCGTCATTATCATCGTTGTTATCGTCCTTATCATCCTCACAATTATCGTCGTTAATATCGTCGTTATTTTGTCATAATCATCGTCGTTAATGTCGTCGTTATTATCGTCATTATCTACGTTGTTATCGTCATAAATATCATCGATAATATCGTCGTTATTATTGTCATTATCTTCTTTTTATCGTCGTTTTTAACGTCGTTATTATCGTCGTTAATATCGTCGTTAATATCGTCATTATAATCGTTGTTATCGTCCTTATTATCCTCATAATTATCGTCGTTAATATCGTCGTTATTTTGTCATAAACATCGTCGTTAATGTCGTCGTTATTATCGTCATTATCATCGTTGTTATCATCCTTATCATCCTCATAATTATCGTCGTTAATATCGTCGTTATTTTGTCATAATCATCGACGATAATGTCGTCGTTATTATCGTCATTATCTTCGTTGTTATCGTCATAATTATCATCGTTAATATCGTCGTTATTATTGTCATTATCTTCTTTTTATCGACGTTATTATCGTCGTTAATATCGTCGTTATTATCGTCGTTAATATCGTCATTATCATCGTTGTTATCGTCCTTATTATCCTCATAATTATCGTCGTTAATATCGTCGTTATTTTGTCACAATCATCGTCGTTAATGTCGTCGTTATTATCGTCATTATCATCGTTGTTATCGTCCTTATCATCCTCATAATTATCGTCGTTAATATCGTCGTTATTTTGTCATAATCATTGTCGTTAATGTCGTCGTTATTATCGTCATTATCTACGTTGTTATCGTCATAAATATTATCGTTAATATCGTCGTTATTATTGTCATTATCTTCTTTGTATTGTCTTTATTATCGTCGTTAATATCGTCGTTATTATCGTCGTTAATATCGTCGTTAATATCGTCATTATCATCGTTGTTATCGTCCTTATTATCCTCATAATTATCGTCGTTAATATCGTCGTTATTTTGTCATAATCGTCGTCGTTAATGTCGTCGTTATTATCGTCAATATCTACGTTGTTATCGTCATAAATAACATCGATAATATCGTCGTTATTATTGTCATTATCTTCTTTTTATCGTCGTTATTAACGTCGTTATTATCGTCGTTAATATCGTCGTTAATATCGTCATTATCATCGTTGTTATCGTCCTTATTATACTCATAATTATCGTCGTTAATATCGTCGTTATTTTGTCATAAACATCGTCGCTAATGTCGTCGTTATTATCGTCATTATCATCGTTGTTATCGTCCTTATCATCCTCTTAATTATCGTCGTTAATATCGTCGTTATTTTGTCACAATCATCGTCGTTAAAGTCGTCGTTATTATCGTCATTATCATCGTTGTTATCGTCCTTATCATCCTCATAATTATCGTCGTTAATATCGTCGTTATTTTGTCATAATCATCGTCGTTAATGTCGTCGTTATTAACGTCATTATCTACGTTGTTATCGTCATAAATATCATCGATAATATCGTCGTTATTATTGTCATTATCTTCTTTTTATCGTCGTTTTTAACGTCGTTATTATCGTCGTTAATATCGTCGTTAATATCGTCATTATAAGCGTTGTTATCGTCCTTATTATCCTCATAATTATCGTCGTTAATAACGACGATATTTTGTCATAAACATCGTCGCTAATGTCGTCGTTATTATCGTCATTATCATCGTTGTTATCGTCCTTATCATCCTCATAATTATCGTCGTTAATATCGTCGTTATTTTGTCATAATCATCGTCGTTAATGTCGTCGTTATTATCGTCATTATCTACGTTGTTATCGTCATAAATATTATCTTTAATATCGTCGTTATTATTGTCATTATCTTCTTTTTATTGTCTTTATTATCGTCGTTAATATCGTCGTTATTATCGTCGTTAATATCGTCGTTAATATCGTCATTATCATCGTTGTTATCGTCCTTATTATCCTCATAATTATCGTCGTTAATATCGTCGTTATTTTGTCATAATCGTCGTCGTTAATGTCGTCGTTATTATCGTCAATATCTACGTTGTTATCGTCATAAATAACATCGATAATATCGTCGTTATTATTGTCATTATCTTCTTTTTATCGTCGTTATTAACGTCGTTATTATCGTCGTTAATATCGTCGTTAATATCGTCATTATTATCGTTGTTATCGTCCTTATTATACTCATAATTATCGTCGTTAATATCGTCGTTATTTTGTCATAAACATCGTCGCTAATGTCGTCGTTATTATCGTCATTATCATCGTTGTTATCGTCCTTATCATCCTCTTAATTATCGTCGTTAATATCGTCGTTATTTTGTCACAATCATCGTCGTTAAAGTCGTCGTTATTATCGTCATTATCATCGTTGTTATCGTCCTTATCATCCTCATAATTATCGTCGTTAATATCGTCGTTATTTTGTCATAATCATCGTCGTTAATGTCGTCGTTATTATCGTCATTATCTACGTTGTTATCGTCATAAATATTATCGTTAATATCGTCGTTATTATTGTCATTATCTTCTTTTTATCGTCGTTATTATCGTCGTTAATATCGTCGTTATTATCGTCGTTAATATCGTCGTTAATATCGTCATTATAATCGTTGTTATCGTCCTTATTATCCTCATAATTATCGTCGTTAATATCGTCGTTATTTTGTCATAAACATCGTCGCTAATGTCGTCGTTATTATCGTCATTATCATCGTTGTTATCGTCCTTATCATCCTCATAATTATCGTCGTTAATATCGTCGTTATTTTGTCATAATCATCGTCGTTAATGTCGTCGTTATTATCGTCATTATCTACGTTGTTATCGTCATAAATATTATCTTTAATATCGTCGTTATTATTGTCATTATCTTCTTTTTATTGTCTTTATTATCGTCGTTAATATCGTCGTTATTATCGTCGTTAATATCGTCGTTAATATCGTCATTATCATCTTTGTTATCGTCCTTATTATCCTCATAATTATCGTCGTTAATATCGTCGTTATTTTGTCATAATCGTCGTCGTTAATGTCGTCGTTATTATCGTCAATATCTACGTTGTTATCGTCATAAATAACATCGATAATATCGTCGTTATTATTGTCATTATCTTCTTTTTATCGTCGTTATTAACGTCGTTATTATCGTCGTTAATATCGTCGTTAATATCGTCATTATCATCGTTGTTATCGTCCTTATTATACTCATAATTATCGTCGTTAATATCGTCGTTATTTTGTCATAATCATCGTCGTTAATGTCGTCGTTATTATCGTCATTATCTACGTTGTTATCGTCATAAATATCATCGATAATATCGTCGTTATTATTGTCATTATCTTCTTTTTATCGTCGTTAATATCGTCGTTATTATCGTCGTTAATATCGTCGTTAATATCGTCATTATCATCGTTGTTATCGTCCTTATTATCGTCATAATTATCGTCGTTAATATCGTCGTTATTTTGTCACAATCATCGTCGTTAATGTCGTCGTTATTATCGTCATTATCATCGTTGTTATCGTCCTTATCATCCTCATAATTATCGTCGTTAATATCGTCGTTATTTTGTCATAATCATCGTCGTTAATGTCGTCGTTATTATCGTCATTATCTACGTTGTTATCGTCATAAATATTATCGTTAATATCGTCGTTATTATTGTCATTATCTTCTTTTTATTGTCTTTATTATCGTCGTTAATATCGTCGTTATTATCGTCGTTAATATCGTCGTTAATATCGTCATTATCATCGTTGTTATCGTCCTTATTATCCTCATAATTATCGTCGTTAATATCGTCGTTATTTTGTCATAATCATCGTCGTTAATGTCGTCGTTATTATCGTCATTATCTACGTTGTTATCGTCATAAATATTATCGTTAATATCGTCGTTATTATTGTCATTATCTTCTTTTTATTGTCTTTATTATCGTCGTTATTATCGTCGTTAATATCGTCGTTAATATCGTCATTATCATCGTTGTTATCGTCCTTATTATCCTCATAATTATCGTCGTTAATATCGTCGTTATTTTGTCATAATCATCGTCGTTAATGTCGTCGTTATTATCGTCATTATCTACGTTGTTATCGTCATAAATATCATCGATAATATCGTCGTTATTATTGTCATTATCTTCTTTTTATCGTCGTTATTAACGTCGTTATTATCGTCGTTAATATCGTCGTTAATATCGTCATTATCATCGTTGTTATCGTCCTTATCATCCTCATAATTATCGTCGTTAATATCGTCGTTATTTTGTCATAATCATCGTCGTTAATGTCGTCGTTATTATCGTCATTATCTACGTTGTTATCGTCATAAATATCATCGATAATATCGTCGTTATTATTGTCATTATCTTCTTTTTATCGTCGTTTTTAACGTCGTTATTATCGTCGTTAATATCGTCGTTAATATCGTCATTATAATCGTTGTTATCGTCCTTATTATCCTCATAATTATCGTCGTTAATATCGTCGTTATTTTGTCATAAACATCGTCGCTAATGTCGTCGTTATTATCGTCATTATCATCGTTGTTATCGTCCTTATCATCCTCATAATTATCGTCGTTAATATCGTCGTTATTTTGTCATAATCATCGTCGTTAATGTCGTCGTTATTATCGTCATTATCTACGTTGTTATCGTCATAAATATTATCTTTAATATCGTCGTTATTATTGTCATTATCTTCTTTTTATTGTCTTTATTATCGTCGTTAATATCGTCGTTATTATCGTCGTTAATATCGTCGTTAATATCGTCATTATCATCGTTGTTATCGTCCTTATTATCCTCATAGTTATCGTCGTTAATATCGTCGTTATTTTGTCATAAACATCGTCGCTAATGTCGTCGTTATTATCGTCATTATCATCGTTGTTATCGTCCTTATCATCCTCATAATTATCGTCGTTAATATCGTCGTTATTTTGTCATAATCATTGTCGTTAATGTCGTCGTTATTATCGTCATTATCTTCGTTGTTATCGTCCTTATTATCCTCATAATTATCGTCGTTAATATCGTCGTTATTTTGTCATAAACATCGTCGCTAATGTCGTCGTTATTATCGTCATTATCATCGTTGTTATCGTCCTTATCATCCTCATAATTATCGTCGTTAATATCGTCGTTATTTTGTCATAATCATCGTCGTTAATGTCGTCGTTATTATCGTCATTATCATCGTTGTTATCATCCTTATCATCCTCATAATTATCGTCGTTAATATCGTCGTTATTTTGTCATAATCATCGACGATAATGTCGTCGTTAATATCGTCATTATCTACGTTGTTATCGTCATAAATATTATCTTCAATATCGTCGTTATTATTGTCATTATCTTCTTTTTATTGTCTTTATTATCGTCGTTATATCGTCGTTATTATCGTCGTTAATATCGTCGTTAATATCGTCATTATCATCGTTGTTATCGTCCTTATCATACTCACAATTATCGTCGTTAATATCGTCGTTATTTTGTCATAATCATCGTCGTTAATGTCGTCGTTATTATCGTCATTATCTACGTTGTTATCGTCATAAATATCATCGATAATATCGTCGTTATTATTGTCATTATCTTCTTTTTATCGTCGTTTTTAACGTCGTTATTATCGTCGTTAATATCGTCGTTAATATCGTCATTATAATCGTTGTTATCGTCCTTATTATCCTCATAATTATCGTCGTTAATATCGTCGTTATTTTGTCATAAACATCGTCGTTAATGTCGTCGTTATTATCGTCATTATCATCGTTGTTATCATCCTTATCATCCTCATAATTATCGTCGTTAATATCGTCGTTATTTTGTCATAATCATCGACGATAATGTCGTCGTTATTATCGTCATTATCTTCGTTGTTATCGTCATAATTATCATCGTTAATATCGTCGTTATTATTGTCATTATCTTCTTTTTATCGACGTTATTATCGTCGTTAATATCGTCGTTATTATCGTCGTTAATATCGTCATTATCATCGTTGTTATCGTCCTTATTATCCTCATAATTATCGTCGTTAATATCGTCGTTATTTTGTCACAATCATCGTCGTTAATGTCGTCGTTATTATCGTCATTATCATCGTTGTTATCGTCCTTATCATCCTCATAATTATCGTCGTTAATATCGTCGTTATTTTGTCATAATCATTGTCGTTAATGTCGTCGTTATTATCGTCATTATCTACGTTGTTATCGTCATAAATATTATCGTTAATATCGTCGTTATTATTGTCATTATCTTCTTTGTATTGTCTTTATTATCGTCGTTAATATCGTCGTTATTATCGTCGTTAATATCGTCGTTAATATCGTCATTATCATCGTTGTTATCGTCCTTATTATCCTCATAATTATCGTCGTTAATATCGTCGTTATTTTGTCATAATCGTCGTCGTTAATGTCGTCGTTATTATCGTCAATATCTACGTTGTTATCGTCATAAATAACATCGATAATATCGTCGTTATTATTGTCATTATCTTCTTTTTATCGTCGTTATTAACGTCGTTATTATCGTCGTTAATATCGTCGTTAATATCGTCATTATCATCGTTGTTATCGTCCTTATTATACTCATAATTATCGTCGTTAATATCGTCGTTATTTTGTCATAAACATCGTCGCTAATGTCGTCGTTATTATCGTCATTATCATCGTTGTTATCGTCCTTATCATCCTCTTAATTATCGTCGTTAATATCGTCGTTATTTTGTCACAATCATCGTCGTTAAAGTCGTCGTTATTATCGTCATTATCATCGTTGTTATCGTCCTTATCATCCTCATAATTATCGTCGTTAATATCGTCGTTATTTTGTCATAATCATCGTCGTTAATGTCGTCGTTATTAACGTCATTATCTACGTTGTTATCGTCATAAATATCATCGATAATATCGTCGTTATTATTGTCATTATCTTCTTTTTATCGTCGTTTTTAACGTCGTTATTATCGTCGTTAATATCGTCGTTAATATCGTCATTATAAGCGTTGTTATCGTCCTTATTATCCTCATAATTATCGTCGTTAATAACGTCGTTATTTTGTCATAAACATCGTCGCTAATGTCGTCGTTATTATCGTCATTATCATCGTTGTTATCGTCCTTATCATCCTCATAATTATCGTCGTTAATATCGTCGTTATTTTGTCATAATCATCGTCGTTAATGTCGTCGTTATTATCGTCATTATCTACGTTGTTATCGTCATAAATATTATCTTTAATATCGTCGTTATTATTGTCATTATCTTCTTTTTATTGTCTTTATTATCGTCGTTAATATCGTCGTTATTATCGTCGTTAATATCGTCGTTAATATCGTCATTATCATCGTTGTTATCGTCCTTATTATCCTCATAATTATCGTCGTTAATATCGTCGTTATTTTGTCATAATCGTCGTCGTTAATGTCGTCGTTATTATCGTCAATATCTACGTTGTTATCGTCATAAATAACATCGATAATATCGTCGTTATTATTGTCATTATCTTCTTTTTATCGTCGTTATTAACGTCGTTATTATCGTCGTTAATATCGTCGTTAATATCGTCATTATTATCGTTGTTATCGTCCTTATTATACTCATAATTATCGTCGTTAATATCGTCGTTATTTTGTCATAAACATCGTCGCTAATGTCGTCGTTATTATCGTCATTATCATCGTTGTTATCGTCCTTATCATCCTCTTAATTATCGTCGTTAATATCGTCGTTATTTTGTCACAATCATCGTCGTTAAAGTCGTCGTTATTATCGTCATTATCATCGTTGTTATCGTCCTTATCATCCTCATAATTATCGTCGTTAATATCGTCGTTATTTTGTCATAATCATCGTCGTTAATGTCGTCGTTATTATCGTCATTATCTACGTTGTTATCGTCATAAATATTATCGTTAATATCGTCGTTATTATTGTCATTATCTTCTTTTTATCGTCGTTATTATCGTCGTTAATATCGTCGTTATTATCGTCGTTAATATCGTCGTTAATATCGTCATTATAATCGTTGTTATCGTCCTTATTATCCTCATAATTATCGTCGTTAATATCGTCGTTATTTTGTCATAAACATCGTCGCTAATGTCGTCGTTATTATCGTCATTATCATCGTTGTTATCGTCCTTATCATCCTCATAATTATCGTCGTTAATATCGTCGTTATTTTGTCATAATCATCGTCGTTAATGTCGTCGTTATTATCGTCATTATCTACGTTGTTATCGTCATAAATATTATCTTTAATATCGTCGTTATTATTGTCATTATCTTCTTTTTATTGTCTTTATTATCGTCGTTAATATCGTCGTTATTATCGTCGTTAATATCGTCGTTAATATCGTCATTATCATCTTTGTTATCGTCCTTATTATCCTCATAATTATCGTCGTTAATATCGTCGTTATTTTGTCATAATCGTCGTCGTTAATGTCGTCGTTATTATCGTCAATATCTACGTTGTTATCGTCATAAATAACATCGATAATATCGTCGTTATTATTGTCATTATCTTCTTTTTATCGTCGTTATTAACGTCGTTATTATCGTCGTTAATATCGTCGTTAATATCGTCATTATCATCGTTGTTATCGTCCTTATTATACTCATAATTATCGTCGTTAATATCGTCGTTATTTTGTCATAAACATCGTCGCTAATGTCGTCGTTATTATCGTCATTATCATCGTTGTTATCGTCCTTATTATCCTCATAATTATCGTCGTTAATATCGTCGTTATTTTGTCACAATCATCGTCGTTAATGTCGTCGTTATTATCGTCATAATCTACGTTGTTATCGTCATAAATATTATCGTTAATATCGTCGTTATTATTGTCATTATCTTCTTTTTATTGTCTTTATTATCGTCGTTAATATCGTCGTTATTATCGTCGTTAATATCGTCGTTAATATCGTCATTATCATCGTTGTTATCGTCCTTATTATCCTCATAATTATCGTCGTTAATATCGTCGTTATTTTGTCATAATCATCGTCGTTAATGTCGTCGTTATTATCGTCATTATCTACGTTGTTATCGTCATAAATATCATCGATAATATCGTCGTTATTATTGTCATTATCTTCTTTTTATCGTCGTTATTAACGTCGTTATTATCGTCGTTAATATCGTCGTTAATATCGTCATTATCATCGTTGTTATCGTCCTTATCATCCTCATAATTATCGTCGTTAATATCGTCGTTATTTTGTCATAATCATCGTCGTTAATGTCGTCGTTATTATCGTCATTATCTACGTTGTTATCGTCATAAATATTATCGTTAATATCGTCGTTATTATTGTCATTATCTTCTTTTTATTGTCTTTATTATCGTCGTTAATATCGTCGTTATTATCGTCGTTAATATCGTCGTTAATATCGTCATTATCATCGTTGTTATCGTCCTTATTATCCTCATAATTATCGTCGTTAATATCGTCGTTATTTTGTCATAATCATCGTCGTTAATGTCGTCGTTATTATCGTCATTATCTACGTTGTTATCGTCATAAATATCATCGATAATATCGTCGTTATTATTGTCATTATCTTCTTTTTATCGTCGTTATTAACGTCGTTATTATCGTCGTTAATATCGTCGTTAATATCGTCATTATCATCGTTGTTATCGTCCTTATCATCCTCATAATTATCGTCGTTAATATCGTCGTTATTTTGTCATAATCATCGTCGTTAATGTCGTCGTTATTATCGTCATTATCTACGTTGTTATCGTCATAAATATCATCGATAATATCGTCGTTATTATTGTCATTATCTTCTTTTTATTGTCTTTATTATCGTCGTTAATATCGTCGTTATTATCGTCGTTAATATCGTCGTTATTATCGTCGTTAATATTGTCGTTAATATCGTCATTATCATCGTTGTTATCGTCCTTATTATCCTCATAATTATCGTCGTTAATATCGTCGTTATTATCGTTATTATCATCGTTGTTATCGTCGTTATTATCCGCATAATTATCGTCGTTAATGTCGTCGATATTATCGTCATTATCTACGTTGTTAGCGTCATAAATATCATCGATAATATCGTCGTTATTATTGTCATTATCTTCTTTTTATCGTCGTTATTAACGTCGTTATTATCGTCGTTAATATCGTCGTTAATATCGTCATTATCATCGTTGTTATCGTCCTTATCATCCTCATAATTATCGTCGTTAATATCGTCGTTATTTTGTCATAATCATCGTCGTTAATGTCGTCGTTATTATCGTCATTATCTACGTTGTTATCGTCATAAATATCATCGATAATATCGTCGTTATTATTGTCATTATCTTCTTTTTATCGTCGTTTTTAACGTCGTTATTATTGTCGTTAATATCGTCGTTAATATCGTCATTATAATCGTTGTTATCGTCCTTATTATCCTCATAATTATCGTCGTTAATATCGTCGTTATTTTGTCATAAACATCGTCGCTAATGTCGTCGTTATTATCGTCATTATCATCGTTATTATCGTCCTTATCATCCTCATAATTATCGTCGTTAATATCGTCGTTATTTTGTCATAATCATCGTCGTTAATGTCGCCGTTATTATCGTCATTATATACGTTGTTATCGTCATAAATATTATCTTTAATATCGTCGTTATTATTGTCATTATCTTCTTTTTATTGTCTTTATTATCGTCGTTAATATCGTCGTTATTATCGTCGTTAATATCGTCGTTAATATCGTCATTATCATCGTTGTTATCGTCCTTATTATCCTCATAATTATCGTCGTTAATATCGTCGTTATTTTGTCATAATCGTCGTCGTTAATGTCGTCGTTATTATCGTCATTATCTACGTTGTTATCGTCATAAATAACATCGATAATATCGTCGTTATTATTGTCATTATCTTCTTTTTATCGTCGTTATTAACGTCGTTATTATCGTCGTTAATATCGTCGTTAATATCGTCATTATCATCGTTGTTATCGTCCTTATTATCCTCATAATTATCGTCGTTAATATCGTCGTTATTTTGTCATAAACATCGTCGCTAATGTCGTCGTTATTATCGTCATTATCATCGTTGTTATCGTCCTTATCATCCTCTTAATTATCGTCGTTAATATCGTCGTTATTTTGTCATAATCATCGTCGTTAATGTCGTCGTTATTATCGTCATTATCTACGTTGTTATCGTCATAAATATTATCTTTAATATCGTCGTTATTATTGTCATTATCTTCTCTTTATCGTCGTTATTAACGTCGTTATTATCGTCGTTAATATCGTCGTTAATATCGTCATTATCATCGTTGTTATCGTCCTTATTATCCTCATAATTATCGTCGTTAATATCGTCGTTATTTTGTCATAAACATCGTCGCTAATGTCGTCGTTATTATCGTCATTATCATCGTTGTTATCGTCCTTATCATCCTCTTAATTATCGTCGTTAATATCGTCGTTATTTTGTCATAATCATTAACGATAATGTCGTCGTTATTATCGTCATTATCTTCGTTGTTACCGTCATAATTATCATCGTTAATATCGTCGTTATTATTGTCATTATCTTCTTTTTATCGTCGTTATTATCGTCGTTAATATCGTCGTTATTATCGTCGTTAATATCGTCGTTAATATCGTCATTATCATCGTTGTTATCGTCCTTATTATCGTCATAATTATCAACGTTAATATCGTCGTTATTTTGTCACAATCATCGTCGTTAATGTCGTCGTTATTATCGTCATTATCATCGTTGCTATCGTCCTTATCATCCTCATAATTATCGTCGTTAATATCATCGTTATTTTGTCATATTCATCGTCGTTAATGTCGTCGTTATTATCGTCATAATCTACGTTGTTATCGTCATAAATATTATCGTTAATATCGTCGTTATTATTGTCATTATCTTCTTTTTATTGTCTTTATTATCGTCGTTAATATCGTCGTTATTATCGTCGTTAATATCGTCGTTAATATCGTCATTATCATCGTTGTTATCGTCCTTATTATCCTCATAATTATCGTCGTTAATATCGTCGTTATTTTGTCATAATCATCGTCGTTAATGTCGTCGTTATTATCGTCATTATCTACGTTGTTATCGTCATAAATATCATCGATAATATCGTCGTTATTATTGTCATTATCTTCTTTTTATCGTCGTTATTAACGTCGTTATTATCGTCGTTAATATCGTCGTTAATATCGTCATTATCATCGTTGTTATCGTCCTTATCATCCTCATAATTATCGTCGTTAATATCGTCGTTATTTTGTCATAATCATCGTCGTTAATGTCGTCGTTATTATCGTCATTATCTACGTTGTTATCGTCATAAATATCATCGATAATATCGTCGTTATTATTGTCATTATCTTCTTTTTATTGTCTTTATTATCGTCGTTAATATCGTCGTTATTATCCTCGTTAATATCGTCGTTATTATCGTCGTTAATATCGTCGTTAATATCGTCATTATCATCGTTGTTATCGTCCTCATTATCCTCATAATTATCGTCGTTAATATCGTCGTTATTATCGTTATTATCATCGTTGTTATCGTCGTTATTATCCGCATAATTATCGTCGTTAATATCGTCGTTATTATCGTCATTGTCATCGTTGTTATCGTCGTTATTATCCTCATAATTATCGTCGTTAATATCATCGTTATTTTGTCATAAACATCGTCGCTAATGTCGTCGTTATTATCGTCATTATCATCGTTGTTATCGTCCTTATCATCCTCTTAATTATCGTCGTTAATATCGTCGTTATTTTGTCATAATCATCGTCGTTAATGTCGTCGTTATTATCGTCATTATCTACGTTGTTATCGTCATAAATATTATCTTTAATATCGTCGTTATTATTGTCATTATCTTCTTTTTATTGTCTTTATTATCGTCGTTAATATCGTCGTTATTATCGTCGTTAATATCGTCGTTAATATCGTCATTATCATCGTTGTTATCGTCCTTATTATCCTCATAATTATCGTCGTTAATATCGTCGTTATTTTGTCATAATCGTCGTCGTTAATGTCGTCGTTATTATCGTCATTATCTACGTTGTTATCGTCATAAATAACATCGATAATATCGTCGTTATTATTGTCATTATCTTCTCTTTATCGTCGTTATTAACGTCGTTATTTTCGTCGTTAATATCGTCGTTAATATCGTCATTATCATCGTTGTTATCGTCCTTATTATCCTCATAATTATCGTCGTTAATATCGTCGTTATTTTGTCATAAACATCGTCGCTAATGTCGTCGTTATTATCGTCATTATCATCGTTGTTATCGTCCTTATCATCCTCTTAATTATCGTCGTTAATATCGTCGTTATTTTGTCATAATCATTAACGATAATGTCGTCGTTATTATCGTCATTATCTTCGTTGTTACCGTCATAATTATCATCGCTAATATCGTCGTTATTATTGTCATTATCTTCTTTTTATCGTCGTTATTATCGTCGTTAATATCGTCGTTATTATCGTCGTTAATATCGTCGTTAATATCGTCATTATCATCGTTGTTATCGTCCTTATTATCGTCATAATTATCGTCGTTAATATCGTCGTTATTTTGTCACAATCATCGTCGTTAATGTCGTCGTTATTATCGTCATTATCATCGTTGTTATCGTCCTTATCATCCTCATAATTATCGTCGTTAATATCGTCGTTATTTTGTCATAATCATCGTCGTTAATGTCGTCGTTATTATCGTCATAATCTACGTTGTTTTCGTCATAAATATTATCGTTAATATCGTCGTTATTATTGTCATTATCTTCTTTTTATTGTCTTTATTATCGTCGTTAATATCGTCGTTATTATCGTCGTTAATATCGTCGTTAATATCGTCATTATCATCGTTGTTATCGTCCTTATTATCCTCATAATTATCGTCGTTAATATCGTCGTTATTTTGTCATAATCATCGTCGTTAATGTCGTCGTTATTATCGTCATTATCTACGTTGTTATCGTCATAAATATCATCGATAATATCGTCGTTATTATTGTCATTATCTTCTTTTTATCGTCGTTATTAACGTCGTTATTATCGTCGTTAATATCGTCGTTAATATCGTCATTATCATCGTTGTTATCGTCCTTATCATCCTCATAATTATCGTCGTTAATATCGTCGCTATTTTGTCATAATCATCGTCGTTAATGTCGTCGTTATTATCGTCATTATCTACGTTGTTATCGTCATAAATATCATCGATAATATCGTCGTTATTATTGTCATTATCTTCTTTTTATTGTCTTTATTATCGTCGTTAATATCGTCGTTATTATCCTCGTTAATATCGTCGTTATTATCGTCGTTAATATCGTCGTTAATATCGTCATTATCATCGTTGTTATCGTCCTTATTATCCTCATAATTATCGTCGTTAATATCGTCGTTATTATCGTTATTATCATCGTTGTTATCGTCGTTATTATCCGCATAATTATCGTCGTTAATATCGTCGTTATTATCGTCATTGTCATCGTTGTTATCGTCGTTATTATCCTCATAATTATCGTCGTTATTATCGTCGTTATTTCGTCATTATCATCGTTGTTATCGTCGTTATTATCGTCGTTAATATCGTCGTTAATATCGTCATTATCATCGTTGTTATCGTCCTTATTATCCTCATAATTATCGTCGTTAATATCGTCGTTATTTTGTCACAATCATCGTCGTTAATGTCGTCGTTATTATCGTCATTATCATCGTTGTTATCGTCCTTATCATCCTCATAATTATCGTCGTTAATATCGTCGTTATTTTGTCATAATCATCGTCGTTAATGTCGTCGTTATTATCGTCATTATCTACGTTGTTATCGTCATAAATATCATCGATAATATCGTCGTTATTATTGTCATTATCTTCTTTTTATTGTCTTTATTATCGTCGTTAATATCGTCGTTATTATCGTCGTTAATATCGTCGTTATTATCGTCGTTAATATCGTCGTTAATATCGTCATTATCATCGTTGTTATCGTCCTTATTATCCTCATAATTATCGTCGTTAATATCGTCGTTATTATCGTTATTATCATCGTTGTTATCGTCGTTATTATCCGCATAATTATCGTCGTTAATGTCGTCGTTATTATCGTCATTATCTACGTTGTTAGCGTCATAAATATCATCGATAATATCGTCGTTATTATTGTCATTATCTTCTTTTTATCGTCGTTATTAACGTCGTTATTATCGTCGTTAATATCGTCGTTAATATCGTCATTATCATCGTTGTTATCGTCCTTATTATCCTCATAGTTATCGTCGTTAATATCGTCGTTATTTTGTCATAAACATCGTCGCTAATGTCGTCGTTATTATCGTCATTATCATCGTTGTTATCGTCCTTATCATCCTCATAATTATCGTCGTTAATATCGTCGTTATTTTGTCATAATCATTGTCGTTAATGTCGTCGTTATTATCGTCATTATCTTCGTTGTTATCGTCCTTATTATCCTCATAATTATCGTCGTTAATATCGTCGTTATTTTGTCATAAACATCGTCGCTAATGTCGTCGTTATTATCGTCATTATCATCGTTGTTATCGTCCTTATCATCCTCATAATTATCGTCGTTAATATCGTCGTTATTTTGTCATAATCATCGTCGTTAATGTCGTCGTTATTATCGTCATTATCATCGTTGTTATCATCCTTATCATCCTCATAATTATCGTCGTTAATATCGTCGTTATTTTGTCATAATCATCGACGATAATGTCGTCGTTAATATCGTCATTATCTACGTTGTTATCGTCATAAATATTATCTTTAATATCGTCGTTATTATTGTCATTATCTTCTTTTTATTGTCTTTATTATCGTCGTTAATATCGTCGTTATTATCGTCGTTAATATCGTCGTTAATATCGTCATTATCATCGTTGTTATCGTCCTTATCATCCTCATAATTATCGTCGTTAATATCGTCGTTATTTTGTCATAATCATCGTCGTTAATGTCGTCGTTATTATCGTCATTATCTTCGTTGTTATCGTCATAATTATCATCGTTAATATCGTCGTTATTATTGTCATTATCTTCTTTTTATCGACGTTATTATCGTCGTTAATATCGTCGTTATTATCGTCGTTAATATCGTCATTATCATCGTTGTTATCGTCCTTATTATCCTCATAATTATCGTCGTTAATATCGTCGTTATTATCGTTATTATCATCGTTGTTATCGTCGTTATTATCCGCATAATTATCGTCGTTAATATCGTCGTTATTATCGTCATTGTCATCGTTGTTATCGTCGTTATTATCCTCATAATTATCGTCGTTATTATCGTCGTTATTTCGTCATTATCATCGTTGTTATCGTCGTTATTATCGTCGTTAATATCGTCGTTAATATCGTCATTATCATCGTTGTTATCGTCCTTATTATTTTCATAATTATCGTCGTTAATATCGTCGTTATTTTGTCACAATCATCGTCGTTAATGTCGTCGTTATTATCGTCATTATCATCGTTGTTATCGTCCTTATCATCCTCATAATTATCGTCGTTAATATCGTCGTTATTTTGTCATAATCATCGTCGTTAATGTCGTCGTTATTATCGTCATTATCTACGTTGTTATCGTCATAAATATCATCGATAATATCGTCGTTATTATTGTCATTATCTTCTTTTTATCGTCGTTATTAACGTCGTTATTATCGTCGTTAATATCGTCATTATCATCGTTGTTATCGTCCTTATCATCCTCATAATTATCGTCGTTAATATCGTCGTTATTTTGTCATAATCATCGTCGTTAATGTCGTCGTTATTATCGTCATTATCATCGTTGTTATCGTCATAAATATCATCGATAATATCGTCGTTATTATTGTCATTATCTTCTTTTTATCGTCGTTATTAACGTCGTTATTATCGTCGTTAATATCGTCGTTAATATCGTCATTATCATCGTTGTTATCGTCCTTATTATCCTCATAGTTATCGTCGTTAATATCGTCGTTATTTTGTCATAAACATCGTCGCTAATGTCGTCGTTATTATCGTCATTATCATCGTTGTTATCGTCCTTATCATCCTCATAATTATCGTCGTTAATATCGTCGTTATTTTGTCATAATCATTGTCGTTAATGTCGTCGTTATTATCGTCATTATCTTCGTTGTTATCGTCCTTATTATCCTCATAATTATCGTCGTTAATATCGTCGTTATTTTGTCATAAACATCGTCGCTAATGTCGTCGTTATTATCGTCATTATCATCGTTGTTATCGTCCTTATCATCCTCATAATTATCGTCGTTAATATCGTCGTTATTTTGTCATAATCATCGTCGTTAATGTCGTCGTTATTATCGTCATTATCATCGTTGTTATCATCCTTATCATCCTCATAATTATCGTCGTTAATATCGTCGTTATTTTGTCATAATCATCGACGATAATGTCGTCGTTAATATCGTCATTATCTACGTTGTTATCGTCATAAATATTATCTTTAATATCGTCGTTATTATTTTCATTATCTTCTTTTTATTGTCTTTATTATCGTCGTTAATATCGTCGTTATTATCGTCGTTAATATCGTCGTTAATATCGTCATTATCATCGTTGTTATCGTCCTTATCATCCTCATAATTATCGTCGTTAATATCGTCGTTATTTTGTCATAATCATCGTCGTTAATGTCGTCGTTATTATCGTCATTATCTTCGTTGTTATCGTCATAATTATCATCGTTAATATCGTCGTTATTATTGTCATTATCTTCTTTTTATCGACGTTATTATCGTCGTTAATATCGTCGTTATTATCGTCGTTAATATCGTCATTATCATCGTTGTTATCGTCCTTATTATCCTCATAAATATCGTCGTTAATATCGTCGTTATTTTGTCACAATCATCGTCGTTAATGTCGTCGTTATTATCGTCATTATCATCGTTGTTATCGTCCTTATCATCCTCATAATTATCGTCGTTAATATCGTCGTTATTTTGTCATAATCATCGTCGTTAATGTCGTCGTTATTATCGTCATTATCTACGTTGTTATCGTCATAAATATTATCGTTAATATCGTCGTTATTATTGTCATTATCTTCTTTTTATTGTCTTTATTATCGTCGTTAATATCGTCGTTATTATCGTCGTTAATATCGTCGTTAATATCGTCATTATCATCGTTGTTATCGTCCTTATTATCCTCATAATTATCGTCGTTAATATCGTCGTTATTTTGTCATAATCATCGTCGTTAATGTCGTCGTTATTATCGTCATTATCTACGTTGTTATCGTCATAAATATCATCGATAATATCGTCGTTATTATTGTCATTATCTTCTTTTTATCGTCGTTATTAACGTCGTTATTATCGTCGTTAATATCGTCGTTAATATCGTCATTATCATCGTTGTTATCGTCCTTATCATCCTCATAATTATCGTCGTTAATATCGTCGTTATTTTGTCATAATCATCGTCGTTAATGTCGTCGTTATTATCGTCATTATCTTCGTTGTTATCGTCATAATTATCATCGTTAATATCGTCGTTATTATTGTCATTATCTTCTTTTTATCGACGTTATTATCGTCGTTAATATCGTCGTTATTATCGTCGTTAATATCGTCATTATCATCGTTGTTATCGTCCTTATTATCCTCATAATTATCGTCGTTAATATCGTCGTTATTTTGTCACAATCATCGTCGTTAATGTCGTCGTTATTATCGTCATTATCATCGTTGTTATCGTCCTTATCATCCTCATAATTATCGTCGTTAATATCGTCGTTATTTTGTCATAATCATCGTCGTTAATGTCGTCGTTATTATCGTCATTATCTACGTTGTTATCGTCATAAATATTATCGTTAATATCGTCGTTATTATTGTCATTATCTTCTTTTTATTGTCTTTATTATCGTCGTTAATATCGTCGTTATTATCGTCGTTAATATCGTCGTTAATATCGTCATTATCATCGTTGTTATCGTCCTTATTATCCTCATAATTATCGTCGTTAATATCGTCGTTATTTTGTCATAATCATCGTCGTTAATGTCGTCGTTATTATCGTCATTATCTACGTTGTTATCGTCATAAATATCATCGATAATATCGTCGTTATTATTGTCATTATCTTCTTTTTATCGTCGTTAATATCGTCGTTATTATCGTCGTTAATATCGTCGTTAATATCGTCATTATCATCGTTGTTATCGTCCTTATTATCCTCATAATTATCGTCGTTAATATCGTCGTTATTTTGTCATAATCGTCGTCGTTAATGTCGTCGTTATTATCGTCATTATCTACGTTGTTGTCGTCATAAATAACATCGATAATATCGTCGTTATTATTGTCATTATCTTCTTTTTATCGTCGTTATTAACGTCGTTATTATCGTCGTTAATATCGTCGTTAATATCGTCATTATCATCGTTGTTATCGTCCTTATCATCCTCATAATTATCGTCGTTAATATCGTCGTTATTTTGTCATAATCATCGTCGTTAATGTCGTCGTTATTATCGTCATTATCTACGTTGTTATCGACATAAATATTATCTTTAATATCGTCGTTATTATTGTCATTATCTTCTTTTTATTGTCTTTATTATCGTCGTTAATATCGTCGTTATTATCGTCGTTAATATCGTCGTTAATATCGTCATTATCATCGTTGTTATCGTCCTTATTATCCTCATAATTATCGTCGTTAATATCGTCGTTATTTTGTCATAATCATCGTCGTTAATGTCGTCGTTATTATCGTCATTATCTACGTTGTTATCGTCATAAATATCATCGATAATATCGTCGTTATTATTGTCATTATCTTCTTTTTATCGTCGTTATTAACGTCGTTATTATCGTCGTTAATATCTTCGTTAATATCGTCATTATCATCGTTGTTATCGTCCTTATCATCCTCATAATTATCGTCGTTAATATCGTCGTTATTTTGTCATAATCATCGTCGTTAATGTCGTCGTTATTATCGTCATTATCTACGTTGTTATCGTCATAAATATCATCGATAATATCGTCGTTATTATTGTCATTATCTTCTTTTTATCGTCGTTTTTAACGTCGTTATTATCGTCGTTAATATCGTCGTTAATATCGTCATTATAATCGTTGTTATCGTCCTTATTATTCTCATAATTATCGTCGTTAATATCGTCGTTATTTTGTCATAAACATCGTCGCTAATGTCGTCGTTATTATCGTCATTATCATCGTTGTTATCGTCCTTATCATCCTCATAATTATCGTCGTTAATATCGTCGTTATTTTGTCATAATCATCGTCGTTAATGTCGTCGTTATTATCGTCATTATCTACGTTGTTATCGTCATAAATATTATCTTTAATATCGTCGTTATTATTGTCATTATCTTCTTTTTATTGTCTTTATTATCGTCGTTAATATCGTCGTTATTATCGTCGTTAATATCGTCGTTAATATCGTCATTATCATCGTTGTTATCGTCCTTATTATCCTCATAATTATCGTCGTTAATATCGTCGTTATTTTGTCATAATCGTCGTCGTTAATGTCGTCGTTATTATCGTCATTATCTACGTTGTTATCGTCATAAATAACATCGATAATATCGTCGTTATTATTGTCATTATCTTCTTTTTATCGTCGTTATTAACGTCGTTATTATCGTCGTTAATATCGTCGTTAATATCGTCATTATCATCGTTGTTATCGTCCTTATTATCCTCATAATTATCGTCGTTAATATCGTCGTTATTTTGTCATAAACATCGTCGCTAATGTCGTCGTTATTATCGTCATTATCATCGTTGTTATCGTCCTTATCATCCTCTTAATTATCGTCGTTAATATCGTCGTTATTTTGTCATAATCATCGTCGTTAATGTCGTCGTTATTATCGTCATTATCATCGTTGTTATCATCCTTATCATCCTCATAATTATCGTCGTTAATATCGTCGTTATTTTGTCATAATCATTGACGATAATGTCGTCGTTATTATCGTCATTATCTTCGTTGTTATCGTCATAATTATCATCGTTAATATCGTCGTTATTATTGTCATTATCTTCTTTTTATCGTCGTTATTATCGTCGTTAATATCGTCGTTATTATCGTCGTTAATATCGTCGTTAATATCGTCATTATCATCGTTGTTATCGTCGTTATTATCGTCATAATTATCGTCGTTAATATCGTCGTTATTTTGTCACAATCATCGTCGTTAATGTCGTCGTTATTATCGTCATTATCATCGTTGTTATCGTCCTTATCATCCTCATAATTATCGTCGTTAATATCGTCGTTATTTTGTCATAATCATCGTCGTTAATGTCGTCGTTATTATCGTCATTATCTACGTTGTTATCGTCATAAATATTATCGTTAATATCGTCGTTATTATTGTCATTATCTTCTTTTTATTGTCTTTATTATCGTCGTTAATATCGTCGTTATTATCGTCGTTAATATCGTCGTTAATATCGTCATTATCATCGTTGTTATCGTCCTTATTATCCTCATAATTATCGTCGTTAATATCGTCGTTATTTTGTCATAATCGTCGTCGTTAATGTCGTCGTTATTATCGTCATTATCTACGTTGTTATCGTCATAAATAACATCGATAATATCGTCGTTATTATTGTCATTATTTTCTTTTTATCGTCGTTATTAACGTCGTTATTATCGTCGTTAATATCGTCGTTAATATCGTCATTATCATCGTTGTTATCGTCCTTATCATCCTCATAATTATCGTCGTTAATATCGTCGTTATTTTGTCATAATCATCGTCGTTAATGTCGTCGTTATTATCGTCATTATCTACGTTGCTATCGTCATAAATATGATCTTTTATATCGTCGTTATTATTGTCATTATCTTCTTTTTATTGTCTTTATTATCGTCTTTAATATCGTCGTTATTATCGTCGTTAATATCGTCGTTATTATCGTCGTTAATATCGTCGTTAATATCGTCATTATCATCGTTGTTATCGTCCTTATTATCCTCATAATTATCGTCGTTAATATCGTCGTTATTATCGTTATTATCATCGTTGTTATCGTCGTTATTATCCGCATAATTATCGTCGTTAATATCGTCGTTATTATCGTCATTGTCATCGTTGTTATCGTCGTTATTATCCTCATAATTATCGTCGTTATTATCGTCGTTATTTCGTCATTATCATCGTTGTTATCGTCGTTATTATCGTCGTTAATATCGTCGTTAATATCGTCATTATCATCGTTGTTATCGTCCTTATTATCCTCATAATTATCGTCGTTAATATCGTCGTTATTTTGTCACAATCATCGTCGTTAATGTCGTCGTTATTATCGTCATTATCATCGTTGTTATCGTCCTTATCATCCTCATAATTATCGTCGTTAATATCGTCGTTATTTTGTCATAATCATCGTCGTTAATGTCGTCGTTATTATCGTCATTATCATCGTTGTTATCATCCTTATCATCCTCATAATTATCGTCGTTAATATCGTCGTTATTTTGTCATAATCATCGACGATAATGTCGTCGTTAATATCGTCATTATCTACGTTGTTATCGTCATAAATATTATCTTTAATATCGTCGTTATTATTGTCATTATCTTCTTTTTATTGTCTTTATTATCGTCGTTAATATCGTCGTTATTATCGTCGTTAATATCGTCGTTAATATCGTCATTATCATCGTTGTTATCGTCCTTATCATCCTCATAATTATCGTCGTCAATATCGTCGTTATTTTGTCATAATCATCGTCGTTAATGTCGTCGTTATTATCGTCATTATCTTCGTTGTTATCGTCATAATTATCATCGTTAATATCGTCGTTATTATTGTCATTATCTTCTTTTTATCGACGTTATTATCGTCGTTAATATCGTCGTTATTATCGTCGTTAATATCGTCATTATCATCGTTGTTATCGTCCTTATTATCCTCATAATTATCGTCGTTAATATCGTCGTTATTTTGTCACAATCATCGTCGTTAATGTCGTCGTTATTATCGTCATTATCATCGTTGTTATCGTCCTTATCATCCTCATAATTATCGTCGTTAATATAGTCGTTATTTTGTCATAATCATCGTCGTTAATGTCGTCGTTATTATCGTCATTATCTACGTTGTTATCGTTATAAATATTATCGTTAATATCGTCGTTATTATTGTCATTATCTTCTTTTTATTGTCTTTATTATCGTCGTTAATATCGTCGTTATTATCGTCGTTAATATCGTCGTTAATATCGTCATTATCATCGTTGTTATCGTCCTTATTATCCTCATAATTATCGTCGTTAATATCGTCGTTATTTTGTCATAATCATCGTCG
>CAJVQJ010000100.1:0-50172 GCA_911387685.1 Dolichovespula media
CATAAATATCATCGATAATATCGTCGTTATTATTGTCATTATCTTCTTTTTATTGTCTTTATTATCGTCGTTAATATCGTCGTTATTATCGTCGTTAATATCGTCGTTATTATCGTCATTATCATCGTTGTTATCGTCCTTATTATCCTCATAATTATCGTCGTTAATATCGTCGTTATTTTGTCATAATCATCGTCGTTAATGTCGTCGTTATTATCGTCATTATCTACGTTGTTATCGTCATAAATATCATCGATAATATCGTCGTTATTATTGTCATTATCTTCTTTTTATCGTCGTTAATACCGTCGTTATTATCGTCGTTAATATCGTTATTATCATCGTTGTTATCGTCCTTATTATCCTCATAATTATCGTCGTTAATATCGTCGTTATTTTGTCACAATTATCGTCGTTAATGTCGTCGTTAATATCGTCATTATCATCCTTGTTATCGTCCTTATCATCCTCATAATTATCGTCGTTAATATCGTCGTTATTTTGTCATAATCATCGTCGTTAATGTCGTCGTTATTATCGTCATTATCTACGTTGTTATCGTCATAAATATTATCGTTAATATCGTCGTTATTATTGTCATTATCTTCTTTTTATTGTCTTTATTATCGTCGTTAATATCGTCGTTAATATCGTCGTTAATATCGTCATTATCATCGTTTTTATCGTCCTTATTATCCTCATAATTATCGTCGTTAATATCGTCGTTATTTTGTCATAATCATCGTCGTTAATGTCGTCGTTATTATCGTCATTATCTACGTTGTTATCGTCATAAATATCATCGATAATATCGTCGTTATTATTGTCATTATCTTCTTTTTATCGTCGTTATTAACGTCGTTATTATCGTCGTTAATATCGTCATTATCATCGTTGTTATCGTCCTTATTATCCTCATAATTATCGTCGTTAATATCGTCGTTATTTTGTCACAATCATCGTCGTTAATATCGTCGTTATTATCGTCATTATCATCGTTGTTATCGTCCTTATCATCCTCATAATTATCGTCGTTAATATCGTCGTTATTTTGTCATAATCATCGTCATTAATGTCGTCGTTATTATCGTCATTATCTACGTTGTTATTGTCATAAATATCATCGATAATATCGTCGTTATTATTGTCATTATCTTCTTTTTATTGTCTTTATTATCGTCGTTAATATCGTCGTTATTATCGTCGTTAATATCGTCGTTATTATCGTCATTATCATCGTTGTTATCGTCCTTATTATCCTCATAATTATCGTCGTTAATATCGTCGTTATTTTGTCATAATCATCGTCGTTAATGTCGTCGTTATTATCGTCATTATCTACGTTGTTATCGTCATAAATATCATCGATAATATCGTCGTTATTATTGTCATTATCTTCTTTTTATCGTCGTTATTAACGTCGTTATTATCGTCGTTAATATCGTCATTATCATCGTTGTTATCGTCCTTATTATCCTCATAATTATCGTCGTTAATATCGTCGTTATTTTGTCACAATCATCGTCACTAATGTCGTCGTTATTATCGTCATTATCTACGTTGTTATCGTCATAAATATCATCGATAATATCGTCGTTATTATTGTCATTATCTTCTTTTTATCGTCGTTATTAACGTCGTTATTATCGTCGTTAATATCGTCGTTATTATCGTCGTTAATATCGTTATTATCATCGTTGTTATCGTCCTTATTATCCTCATAATTATCGTCGTTAATATCGTCGTTATTTTGTCATAATCATCGTCGTTAATGTCGTCGTTATTATCGTCATTATCTACGTTGTTATCGTCATAAATATTATCGTTAATATCGTCGTTATTATTGTCATTATCTTCTTTTTATTGTCTTTATTATCGTCGTTAATATCGTCGTTATTATCGTCGTTAATATCGTCGTTAAAATCGTCATTATCATCGTTGTTATCGTCCTTATTATCCTCATAATTATCGTCGTTAATATCGTCGTTATTTTGTCATAATCATCGTCGTTAATGTCGTCGTTATTATCGTCATTATCTACGTTGTTATCGTCATAAATATTATCGTTAATATCGTCGTTATTATTGTCATTATCTTCTTTTTATTGTCTTTATTATCGTCGTTAATATCGTCGTTATTATCGTCGTTAATATCGTCGTTAAAATCGTCATTATCATCGTTGTTATCGTCCTTATTATCCTCATAATTATCGTCGTTAATATCGTCGTTATTTTGTCATAATCATCGTCGTTAATGTCGTCGTTATTATCGTCATTATCTACGTTGTTTTCGTCATAAATATCATCGATAATATCGTCGTTATTATTGTCATTATCTTCTTTTTATCGTCGTTATTAACGTCGTTATTATCGTCGTTAATATCGTCGTTAATATCGTCATTATCATCGTTGTTATCGTCCTTATTATCCTCATAGTTTTCGTCGTTAATATCGTCGTTATTTTGTCATAAACATCGTCGCTAATGTCGTCGTTATTATCGTCATTATCTACGTTGTTATCGTCATAAATATCATCGATAATATCGTCGTTATTATTGTCATTATCTTCTTTTTATCGTCGTTTTTAACGTCGTTATTATCGTCGTTAATATCGTCGTTATTATCGTTATTATCATCGTTGTTATCGTCGTTATTATCCGCATAATTATCGTCGTTATTATCGTCGTTATTATCGTCATTGTCATCGTTGTTATCGTCGTTATTTTCCTCATAATTATCGTCGTTATTATCGTCGTTATTTCGTCATTATCATCGTTGTTATCGTCGTTATTATCGTCGTTAATATCGTCATTATCATCGTTGTTATCGTCGTTATTATCGTCGTTAATATCGTCATTATCATCGTTGTTATCGTCCTTATCATCCTCATAATTATCGTCGTTAATATCGTCGTTATTTTGTCATAATCATCGTCGTTAATGTCGTCGTTATTATCGTCATTATCATCGTTGTTATCGTCATAAATATCATCGATAATATCGTCGTTATTATTGTCATTATCTTCTTTTTATCGTCGTTATTAACGTCGTTATTATCGTCGTTAATATCGTCGTTAATATCGTCGTTAATATCGTCATTATCATCGTTGTTATCGTCCTTATTATCCTCATAATTATCGTCGTTAATATCGTCGTTATTTTGTCATAATCATCGTTGTTAATGTCGTCGTTATTATCGTCATTATCTACGTTGTTATCGTCATAAATATTATCGTTAATATCGTCGTTATTATTGTCATTATCTTCTTTTTATTGTCTTTATTATCGTCGTTAATATCGTCGTTAATATCGTCGTTAATATCGTCGTTAATATCGTCATTATCATCGTTTTTATCGTCCTTATTATCCTCATAATTATCGTCGTTAATATCGTCGTTATTTTGTCATAATCATCGTCGTTAATGTCGTCGTTATTATCGTCATTATCTACGTTGTTATCGTCATAAATATCATCGATTATTATCGTCGTTATTATTGTCATTATCTTCTTTTTATTGTCTTTATTATCGTCGTTAATATCGTCGTTATTATCGTCGTTAATATCGTCGTTATTATCGTCATTATCATCGTTGTTATCGTCCTTATTATCCTCATAATTATCGTCGTTAATATCGTCGTTATTTTGTCATAATCATCGTCGTTAATGTCGTCGTTATTATCGTCATTATCTACGTTGTTATCGTCATAAATATCATCGATAATATCGTCGTTATTATTGTCATTATCTTCTTTTTATCGTCGTTATTAACGTCGTTATTATCGTCGTTAATATCGTCATTATCATCGTTGTTATCGTCCTTATTATCCTCATAATTATCGTCGTTAATATCGTCGTTATTTTGTCACAATCATCGTCGTTAATGTCGTCGTTATTATCGTCATTATCATCGTTGTTATCGTCCTTATCATCCTCATAATTATCGTCGTTAATATCGTCGTTATTTTGTCATAATCATCGTCATTAATGTCGTCGTTATTATCGTCATTATCTACGTTGTTATTGTCATAAATATCATCGATAATATCGTCGTTATTATTGTCATTATCTTCTTTTTATTGTCTTTATTATCGTCGTTAATATCGTCGTTATTATCGTCGTTAATATCGTCGTTATTATCGTCATTATCATCGTTGTTATCGTCCTTATTATCCTCATAATTATCGTCGTTAATATCGTCGTTATTTTGTCATAATCATCGTCGTTAATGTCGTCGTTATATTATCGTCATTATCTACGTTGTTATCGTCATAAATATCATCGATAATATCGTCGTTATTATTGTCATTATCTTCTTTTTATCGTCGTTAATACCGTCGTTATTATCGTCGTTAATATCGTTATTATCATCGTTGTTATCGTCCTTATTATCCTCATAATTATCGTCGTTAATATCGTCGTTATTTTGTCATAATCATCGTCATTAATGTCGTCGTTATTATCGTCATTATCTACGTTGTTATTGTCATAAATATCATCGATAATATCGTCGTTATTATTGTCATTATCTTCTTTTTATTGTCTTTATTATCGTCGTTAATATCGTCGTTATTATCGTCGTTAATATCGTCGTTACTATCGTCATTATCATCGTTGTTATCGTCCTTATTATCCTCATAATTATCGTCGTTAATATCGTCGTTATTTTGTCATAATCATCGTCGTTAATGTCGTCGTTATTATCGTCATTATCTACGTTGTTATCGTCATAAATATCATCGATAATATCGTCGTTATTATTGTCATTATCTTCTTTTTATCGTCGTTAATATCGTCGTTATTATCGTCGTTAATATCGTCGTTATTATCGTCATTATCATCGTTGTTATCGTCCTTATTATCCTCATAATTATCGTCGTTAATATCGTCGTATTTTGTCATAATCATCGTCGTTAATGTCGTCGTTATTATCGTCATTATCTACGTTGTTATCGTCATAAATATCATCGATAATATCGTCGTTATTATTGTCATTATCTTCTTTTTATCGTCGTTATTAACGTCGTTATTATCGTCGTTAATATCGTCATTATCATCGTTGTTATCGTCCTTATTATCCTCATAATTATCGTCGTTAATATCGTCGTTATTTTGTCACAATCATCGTCGTTAATGTCGTCGTTATTATCGTCATTATCATCGTTGTTATCGTCCTTATCATCCTCATAATTATCGTCGTTAATATCGTCGTTATTTTGTCATAATCATCGTCATTAATGTCGTCGTTATTATCGTCATTATCTACGTTGTTATTGTCATAAATATCATCGATAATATCGTCGTTATTATTGTCATTATCTTCTTTTTATTGTCTTTATTATCGTCGTTAATATCGTCGTTATTATCGTCGTTAATATCGTCGTTATTATCGTCATTATCATCGTTGTTATCGTCCTTATTATCCTCATAATTATCGTCGTTAATATCGTCGTTATTTTGTCATAATCATCGTCGTTAATGTCGTCGTTATTATCGTCATTATCTACGTTGTTATCGTCATAAATATCATCGATAATATCGTCGTTATTATTGTCATTATCTTCTTTTTATCGTCGTTAATACCGTCGTTATTATCGTCGTTAATATCGTTATTATCATCGTTGTTATCGTCCTTATTATCCTCATAATTATCGTCGTTAATATCGTCGTTATTTTGTCATAATCATCGTCATTAATGTCGTCGTTATTATCGTCATTATCTACGTTGTTATTGTCATAAATATCATCGATAATATCGTCGTTATTATTGTCATTATCTTCTTTTTATTGTCTTTATTATCGTCGTTAATATCGTCGTTATTATCGTCGTTAATATCGTCGTTACTATCGTCATTATCATCGTTGTTATCGTCCTTATTATCCTCATAATTATCGTCGTTAATATCGTCGTTATTTTGTCATAATCATCGTCGTTAATGTCGTCGTTATTATCGTCATTATCTACGTTGTTATCGTCATAAATATCATCTATAATATCGTCGTTATTATTGTCATTATCTTCTTTTTATCGTCGTTATTATCGTCGTTAATATCGTTATTATCATCGTTGTTATCGTCCTTATTATCCTCATAATTATCGTCGTTAATATCGTCGTTATTTTGTCACAATTATCGTCGTTAATGTCGTCGTTAATATCGTCATTATCATCCTTGTTATCGTCCTTATCATCCTCATAATTATCGTCGTTAATATCGTCGTTATTTTGTCATAATCATCGTCGTTAATTTCGTCGTTATTATCGTCATTATCTACGTTGTTATCGTCATAAATATCATCGATAATATCGTCGTTATTATTGTCATTATCTTCTTTTTATCGTCGTTATTAACGTCGTTATTATCGTCGTTAATATCGTCGTTAATATCGTCATTATCATCATTGTTATCGTCCTTATCATCCTCATAATTATCGTCGTTAATATCGTCGTTATTTTGTCATAATCATCGTCGTTAATGTCGTCGTTATTATCGTCATTATCTACGTTGTTATTGTCATAAATATCATCGATAATATCGTCGTTATTATTGTCATTATCTTCTTTTTATTGTCTTTATTATCGTCGTTAATATCGTCGTTGTTATCGTCGTTATTATCCGCATAATTATCGTCGTTAATATCGTCGTTATTATCGTCATTGTCATCGTTGTTATCGTCGTTATTTTCCTCATAATTATCGTCGTTATTATCGTCGTTATTTCGTCATTATCATCGTTGTTATCGTCGTTATTATCGTCGTTAATATCGTCATTATCATCGTTATTATCGTCGTTAATATCGTCGTTAATATCGTCATTATCATCCTTGTTATCGTCCTTATCATCCTCATAATTATCGTCGTTAATATCGTCGTTATTTTGTCACAATCATCGTCGTTAATGTCGTCGTTATTATCGTCATTATCATCGTTGTTATCGTCCTTATCATCCTCATAATTATCGTCGTTAATATCGTCGTTATTTTGTCATAATCATTGACGATAATGTCGTCGTTATTATCGTCATTATCTTCGTTGTTTTCGTCATAATTATCATCTTTAATATCGTCGTTATTATTGTCATTATCTTCTTTTTATCGTCGTTAATATCGTCGTTAATATCGTCGTTAATATCGTCGTTAATATCGTCATTATCATCGTTGTTATCGTCCTTATCATCCTCATAATTATCGTCGTTAATATCGTCGTTATTTTGTCATAATCATCGTCGTTAATGTCGTCGTTATTATCGTCATTATCTACGTTGTTATCGTCATAAATATCATCGATAATATCGTCGTTATTATTGTCATTATCTTCTTTTTATCGTCGTTAATACCGTCGTTATTATCGTCGTTAATATCGTTATTATCATCGTTGTTATCGTCCTTATTATCCTCATAATTATCGTCGTTAATATCGTCGTTATTTTGTCACAATTATCGTCGTTAATGTCGTCGTTAATATCGTCATTATCATCCTTGTTATCGTCCTTATCATCCTCATAATTATCGTCGTTAATATCGTCGTTATTTTGTCATAATCATCGTCGTTAATGTCGTCGTTATTATCGTCATTATCTACGTTGTTATCGTCATAAATATCATCGATAATATCGTCGTTATTATTGTCATTATCTTCTTTTTATCGTCGTTATTAACGTCGTTATTATCGTCGTTAATATCGTCGTTAATATCGTCATTATCATCATTGTTATCGTCCTTATCATCCTCATAATTATCGTCGTTAATATCGTCGTTATTTTGTCATAATCATCGTCGTTAATGTCGTCGTTATTATCGTCATTATCTACGTTGTTATTGTCATAAATATCATCGATAATATCGTCGTTATTATTGTCATTATCTTCTTTTTATTGTCTTTATTATCGTCGTTAATATCGTCGTTAATATCGTCGTTATTATCGTCGTAAATATCGTCGCTAATATCGTCATTATCATCGTTGTTTTCGTCCTTATTATCCTCATAATTATCGTCGTTAATATCGTCGTTATTATCGTTATTATCATCGTTGTTATCGTCGTTATTATCCGCATAATTATCGTCGTTAATATCGTCGTTATTATCGTCATTGTCATCGTTGTTATCGTCGTTATTATCCTCATAATTATCGTCGTTATTATCGTCGTTATTTCGTCATTATCATCGTTGTTATCGTCGTTATTATCGTCGTTAATATCGTCATTATCATCGTTGTTATCGTCGTTATTATCGTCGTTAATATCGTCATTATCATCGTTGTTATCGTCCTTATCATCCTCATAATTATCGTCGTTAATATCGTCGTTATTTTGTCATAATCATCGTCATTAATGTCGTCGTTATTATCGTCATTATCTACGTTGTTATCGTCATAAATATTATCGTTAATATCGTCGTTATTATTGTCATTATCTTCTTTTTATTGTCTTTATTAACGTCGTTATTATCGTCGTTATTATCGTCGTTAATATCGTCGTTAATATCGTCATTATCATCGTTGTTATCGTCCTTATTATCCTCATAATTATCGTCGTTATTATCGTCATTATCTTCTTTTTATTGTCTTTATTAACGTCGTTATTATCGTCGTTAATATCGTCGTTAATATCGTCATTATCATCGTTGTTATCGTCCTTATTATCCTCATAATTATCGTCGTTAATATCGTCGTTATTTTGTCATAATCATCGTCGTTAATGTCGTCGTTATTATCGTCATTATCTTCTTTTTATTGTCTTTATTATCGTCGTTAATATCGTCGTTATTATCGTCGTTAATATCGTCGTTAATATCGTCATTATCATCGTTGTTATCGTCCTTATTATCCTCATAATTATCGTCGTTAATATCGTCGTTATTTTGTCATAATCATCGTCGTTAATGTCGTCGTTATTATCGTCATTATCTACGTTGTTATCGTCATAAATATCATCGATAATATCGTCGTTATTATTGTCATTATCTTCTTTTTATCGTCGTTATTAACGTCGTTATTATCGTCGTTAATATCGTCGTTATTTTGTCACAATCATCGTCGTTAATGTCGTCGTTATTATCGTCATTATCATCGTTGTTATCGTCCTTATCATCCTCATAATTATCGTCGTTAATATCGTCGTTATTTTGTCATAATCATCGTCATTAATGTCGTCGTTATTATCGTCATTATCTACGTTGTTATTGTCATAAATATCATCGATAATATCGTCGTTATTAATGTCATTATCTTCTTTTTATTGTCTTTATTATCGTCGTTAATATCGTCGTTATTATCGTCGTTAATATCGTCGTTATTATCGTCATTATCATCGTTGTTATCGTCCTTATTATCCTCATAATTATCGTCGTTAATATCGTCGTTATTTTGTCATAATCATCGTCGTTAATGTCGTCGTTATTATCGTCATTATCTACGTTGTTATCGTCATAAATATCATCGATAATATCGTCGTTATTATTGTCATTATCTTCTTTTTATCGTCGTTAATACCGTCGTTATTATCGTCGTTAATATCGTTATTATCATCGTTGTTATCGTCCTTATTATCCTCATAATTATCGTCGTTAATATCGTCGTTATTTTGTCATAATCATCGTCATTAATGTCGTCGTTATTATCGTCATTATCTACGTTGTTATTGTCATAAATATCATCGATAATATCGTCGTTATTATTGTCATTATCTTCTTTTTATTGTCTTTATTATCGTCGTTAATATCGTCGTTATTATCGTCGTTAATATCGTCGTTACTATCGTCATTATCATCGTTGTTATCGTCCTTATTATCCTCATAATTATCGTCGTTAATATCGTCGTTATTTTGTCATAATCATCGTCGTTAATGTCGTCGTTATTATCGTCATTATCTACGTTGTTATCGTCATAAATATCATCGATAATATCGTCGTTATTATTGTCATTATCTTCTTTTTATCGTCGTTAATATCGTCGTTATTATCGTCGTTAATATCGTCGTTATTATCGTCATTATCATCGTTGTTATCGTCCTTATTATCCTCATAATTATCGTCGTTAATATCGTCGTTATTTTGTCATAATCATCGTCGTTAATGTCGTCGTTATTATCGTCATTATCTACGTTGTTATCGTCATAAATATCATCGATAATATCGTCGTTATTATTGTCATTATCTTCTTTTTATCGTCGTTATTAACGTCGTTATTATCGTCGTTAATATCGTCATTATCATCGTTGTTATCGTCCTTATTATCCTCATAATTATCGTCGTTAATATCGTCGTTATTTTGTCACAATCATCGTCGTTAATGTCGTCGTTATTATCGTCATTATCATCGTTGTTATCGTCCTTATCATCCTCATAATTATCGTCGTTAATATCGTCGTTATTTTGTCATAATCATCGTCATTAATGTCGTCGTTATTATCGTCATTATCTACGTTGTTATTGTCATAAATATCATCGATAATATCGTCGTTATTATTGTCATTATCTTCTTTTTATTGTCTTTATTATCGTCGTTAATATCGTCGTTATTATCGTCGTTAATATCGTCGTTATTATCGTCATTATCATCGTTGTTATCGTCCTTATTATCCTCATAATTATCGTCGTTAATATCGTCGTTATTTTGTCATAATCATCGTCGTTAATGTCGTCGTTATTATCGTCATTATCTACGTTGTTATCGTCATAAATATCATCGATAATATCGTCGTTATTATTGTCATTATCTTCTTTTTATCGTCGTTATTATCGTCGTTAATATCGTTATTATCATCGTTGTTATCGTCCTTATTATCCTCATAATTATCGTCGTTAATATCGTCGTTATTTTGTCACAATTATCGTCGTTAATGTCGTCGTTAATATCGTCATTATCATCCTTGTTATCGTCCTTATCATCCTCATAATTATCGTCGTTAATATCGTCGTTATTTTGTCATAATCATCGTCGTTAATTTCGTCGTTATTATCGTCATTATCTACGTTGTTATCGTCATAAATATCATCGATAATATCGTCGTTATTATTGTCATTATCTTCTTTTTATCGTCGTTATTAACGTCGTTATTATCGTCGTTAATATCGTCGTTAATATCGTCATTATCATCATTGTTATCGTCCTTATCATCCTCATAATTATCGTCGTTAATATCGTCGTTATTTTGTCATAATCATCGTCGTTAATGTCGTCGTTATTATCGTCATTATCTACGTTGTTATTGTCATAAATATCATCGATAATATCGTCGTTATTATTGTCATTATCTTCTTTTTATTGTCTTTATTATCGTCGTTAATATCGTCGTTGTTATCGTCGTTATTATCCGCATAATTATCGTCGTTAATATCGTCGTTATTATCGTCATTGTCATCGTTGTTATCGTCGTTATTTTCCTCATAATTATCGTCGTTATTATCGTCGTTATTTCGTCATTATCATCGTTGTTATCGTCGTTATTATCGTCGTTAATATCGTCATTATCATCGTTATTATCGTCGTTAATATCGTCGTTAATATCGTCATTATCATCCTTGTTATCGTCCTTATCATCCTCATAATTATCGTCGTTAATATCGTCGTTATTTTGTCACAATCATCGTCGTTAATGTCGTCGTTATTATCGTCATTATCATCGTTGTTATCGTCCTTATCATCCTCATAATTATCGTCGTTAATATCGTCGTTATTTTGTCATAATCATTGACGATAATGTCGTCGTTATTATCGTCATTATCTTCGTTGTTTTCGTCATAATTATCATCTTTAATATCGTCGTTATTATTGTCATTATCTTCTTTTTATCGTCGTTAATATCGTCGTTAATATCGTCGTTAATATCGTCGTTAATATCGTCATTATCATCGTTGTTATCGTCCTTATCATCCTCATAATTATCGTCGTTAATATCGTCGTTATTTTGTCATAATCATCGTCGTTAATGTCGTCGTTATTATCGTCATTATCTACGTTGTTATCGTCATAAATATCATCGATAATATCGTCGTTATTATTGTCATTATCTTCTTTTTATCGTCGTTAATACCGTCGTTATTATCGTCGTTAATATCGTTATTATCATCGTTGTTATCGTCCTTATTATCCTCATAATTATCGTCGTTAATATCGTCGTTATTTTGTCACAATTATCGTCGTTAATGTCGTCGTTAATATCGTCATTATCATCCTTGTTATCGTCCTTATCATCCTCATAATTATCGTCGTTAATATCGTCGTTATTTTGTCATAATCATCGTCGTTAATGTCGTCGTTATTATCGTCATTATCTACGTTGTTATCGTCATAAATATCATCGATAATATCGTCGTTATTATTGTCATTATCTTCTTTTTATCGTCGTTATTAACGTCGTTATTATCGTCGTTAATATCGTCGTTAATATCGTCATTATCATCATTGTTATCGTCCTTATCATCCTCATAATTATCGTCGTTAATATCGTCGTTATTTTGTCATAATCATCGTCGTTAATGTCGTCGTTATTATCGTCATTATCTACGTTGTTATTGTCATAAATATCATCGATAATATCGTCGTTATTATTGTCATTATCTTCTTTTTATTGTCTTTATTATCGTCGTTAATATCGTCGTTAATATCGTCGTTATTATCGTCGTAAATATCGTCGCTAATATCGTCATTATCATCGTTGTTTTCGTCCTTATTATCCTCATAATTATCGTCGTTAATATCGTCGTTATTATCGTTATTATCATCGTTGTTATCGTCGTTATTATCCGCATAATTATCGTCGTTAATATCGTCGTTATTATCGTCATTGTCATCGTTGTTATCGTCGTTATTATCCTCATAATTATCGTCGTTATTATCGTCGTTATTTCGTCATTATCATCGTTGTTATCGTCGTTATTATCGTCGTTAATATCGTCATTATCATCGTTGTTATCGTCGTTATTATCGTCGTTAATATCGTCATTATCATCGTTGTTATCGTCCTTATCATCCTCATAATTATCGTCGTTAATATCGTCGTTATTTTGTCATAATCATCGTCATTAATGTCGTCGTTATTATCGTCATTATCTACGTTGTTATCGTCATAAATATTATCGTTAATATCGTCGTTATTATTGTCATTATCTTCTTTTTATTGTCTTTATTAACGTCGTTATTATCGTCGTTATTATCGTCGTTAATATCGTCGTTAATATCGTCATTATCATCGTTGTTATCGTCCTTATTATCCTCATAATTATCGTCGTTATTATCGTCATTATCTTCTTTTTATTGTCTTTATTAACGTCGTTATTATCGTCGTTAATATCGTCGTTAATATCGTCATTATCATCGTTGTTATCGTCCTTATTATCCTCATAATTATCGTCGTTAATATCGTCGTTATTTTGTCATAATCATCGTCGTTAATGTCGTCGTTATTATCGTCATTATCTTCTTTTTATTGTCTTTATTATCGTCGTTAATATCGTCGTTATTATCGTCGTTAATATCGTCGTTAATATCGTCATTATCATCGTTGTTATCGTCCTTATTATCCTCATAATTATCGTCGTTAATATCGTCGTTATATTGTCAGAATCGTCGTCGTTAATGTCGTTGTTATTATCGTCATTATCTACGTTGTTATCGTCATAAATAACATCGATAATATCGTCGTTATTATTGTCATTATCTTCTTTTTATCGTCTTTATTAACGTCGTTATTATCGTCGTTAATATCGTCGTTAATATCGTCATTATCATCGTTGTTATCGTCCTTATCATCCTCATAATTATCGTCGTTAATATCGTCGTTATTTTGTCATAATCATCGTCGTTAATGTCGTCGTTATTATCGTCATTATCTACGTTGTTATCGACATAAATATTATCTTTAATATCGTCGTTATTATTGTCATTATCTTCTTTTTATTGTCTTTATTATCGTCGTTAATATCGTCGTTATTATCGTCGTTAATATCGTCGTTAATATCGTCATTATCATCGTTGTTATCGTCCTTATTATCCTCATAATTATCGTCGTTAATATCGTCGTTATTTTGTCATAATCATCGTCGTTAATGTCGTCGTTATTATCGTCATTATCTACGTTGTTATCGTCATAAATATCATCGATAATATCGTCGTTATTATTGTCATTATCTTCTTTTTATCGTCGTTATTAACGTCGTTATTATCGTCGTTAATATCGTCGTTATTATCGTCGTTAATATCGTTATTATCATCGTTGTTATCGTCCTTATTATCGTCGTTAATATCGTTATTATCATCGTTGTTATCGTCCTTATTATCCTCATAATTATCGTCGTTAATATCGTCGTTATTTTGTCACAATCATCGTCGTTAATGTCGTCGTTAATATCGTCATTATCATCCTTGATATCGTCCTTATCATCCTCATAATTATCGTCGTTAATATCGTCGTTATTTTGTCATAATCATCGTCGTTAATGTCGTCGTTATTATCGTCATTATCTACGTTGTTATCGTCATAAATATCATCGATAATATCGTCGTTATTATTGTCATTATCTTCTTTTTATCGTCGTTATTAACGTCGTTATTATCGTCGTTAATATCGTCATTATCATCGTTGTTATCGTCCTTATTATCCTCATAATTATCGTCGTTAATATCGTCGTTATTTTGTCACAATCATCGTCGTTAATGTCGTCGTTATTATCGTCATTATCATCGTTGTTATCGTCCTTATCATCCTCATAATTATCGTCGTTAATATCGTCGTTATTTTGTCATAATCATCGTCATTAATGTCGTCGTTATTATCGTCATTATCTACGTTGTTATTGTCATAAATATCATCGATAATATCGTCGTTATTATTGTCATTATCTTCTTTCTATTGTCTTTATTATCGTCGTTAATATCGTCGTTATTATCGTCGTTAATATCGTCGTTATTATCGTCATTATCATCGTTGTTATCGTCCTTATTATCCTCATAATTATCGTCGTTAATATCGTCGTTATTTTGTCATAATCATCGTCGTTAATGTCGTCGTTATTATCGTCATTATCTACGTTGTTATCGTCATAAATATCATCGATAATATCGTCGTTATTATTGTCATTATCTTCTTTTTATCGTCGTTAATACCGTCGTTATTATCGTCGTTAATATCGTTATTATCATCGTTGTTATCGTCCTTATTATCCTCATAATTATCGTCGTTAATATCGTCGTTATTTTGTCACAATTATCGTCGTTAATGTCGTCGTTAATATCGTCATTATCATCCTTGTTATCGTCCTTATCATCCTCATAATTACCGTCGTTAATATCGTCGTTATTTTGTCATAATCATCGTCGTTAATGTCGTCGTTATTATCGTCATTATCTACGTTGTTATCGTCATAAATATCATCGATAATATCGTCGTTATTATTGTCATTATCTTCTTTTTATCGTCGTTATTAACGTCGTTATTATCGTCGTTAATATCGTCGTTAATATCGTCATTATCATCATTGTTATCGTCCTTATCATCCTCATAATTATCGTCGTTAATATCGTCGTTATTTTGTCATAATCATCGTCGTTAATGTCGTCGTTATTATCGTCATTATCTACGTTGTTATTGTCATAAATATCATCGATAATATCGTCGTTATTATTGTCATTATCTTCTTTTTATTGTCTTTATTATCGTCGTTAATATCGTCGTTGTTATCGTCGTTATTATCCGCATAATTATCGTCGTTAATATCGTCGTTATTATCGTCATTGTCATCGTTGTTATCTTCGTTATTTTCCTCATAATTATCGTCGTTATTATCGTCGTTATTTCGTCATTATCATCGTTGTTATCGTCGTTATTATCGTCGTTATTTCGTCATTATCATCGTTGTTATCGTCGTTATTATCGTCGTTAATATCGTCATTATCATCGTTGTTATCGTCGTTATTATCGTCGTTAATATCGTCATTATCATCGTTGTTATCGTCCTTATCATCCTCATAATTATCGTCGTTAATATCGTCGTTATTTTGTCATAATCATCGTCGTTAATGTCGTCGTTATTATCGTCATTATCTTCGTTGTTTTCGTCATAATTATCATCGTTAATATCGTCGTTATTATTGTCATTATCTTCTTTTTATCGTCGTTAATATCGTCGTTAATATCGTCGTTAATATCGTCGTTAATATCGTCGTTAATATCGTCATTATCATCGTTGTTATCGTCCTTATCATCCTCATAATTATCGTCGTTAATATCGTCGTTATTTTGTCATAATCATCGTCGTTAATGTCGTCGTTATTATCGTCATTATCTACGTTGTTATCGTCATAAATATCATCGATAATATCGTCGTTATTATTGTCATTATCTTCTTTTTATCGTCGTTATTAACGTCGTTATTATCGTCGTTAATATCGTCATTATCATCGTTGTTATCGTCCTTATTATCCTCATAATTATCGTCGTTAATATCGTCGTTATTTTGTCACAATCATCGTCGTTAATGTCGTCGTTATTATCGTCATTATCATCGTTGTTATCGTCCTTATCATCCTCATAATTATCGTCGTTAATATCGTCGTTATTTTGTCATAATCATCGTCATTAATGTCGTCGTTATTATCGTCATTATCTACGTTGTTATTGTCATAAATATCATCGATAATATCGTCGTTATTATTGTCATTATCTTCTTTTTATTGTCTTTATTATCGTCGTTAATATCGTCGTTATTATCGTCGTTAATATCGTCGTTACTATCGTCATTATCATCGTTGTTATCGTCCTTATTATCCTCATAATTATCGTCGTTAATATCGTCGTTATTTTGTCATAATCATCGTCGTTAATGTCGTCGTTATTATCGTCATTATCTACGTTGTTATCGTCATAAATATCATCGATAATATCGTCGTTATTATTGTCATTATCTTCTTTTTATCGTCGTTAATATCGTCGTTATTATCGTCGTTAATATCGTTATTATCATCGTTGTTATCGTCCTTATTATCCTCATAATTATCGTCGTTAATATCGTCGTTATTTTGTCACAATTATCGTCGTTAATGTCGTCGTTAATATCGTCATTATCATCCTTGTTATCGTCCTTATCATCCTCATAATTATCGTCGTTAATATCGTCGTTATTTTGTCATAATCATCGTCGTTAATGTCGTCGTTATTATCGTCATTATCTACGTTGTTATCGTCATAAATATCATCGATAATATCGTCGTTATTATTGTCATTATCTTCTTTTTATCGTCGTTATTAACGTCGTTATTATCGTCGTTAATATCGTCGTTAATATCGTCATTATCATCATTGTTATCGTCCTTATCATCCTCATAATTATCGTCGTTAATATCGTCGTTATTTTGTCATAATCATCGTCGTTAATGTCGTCGTTATTATCGTCATTATCTACGTTGTTATCGTCATAAATATCATCGATAATATCGTCGTTATTATTGTCATTATCTTCTTTTTATTGTCTTTATTATCGTCGTTAATATCGTCGTTGTTATCGTCGTTATTATCCGCATAATTATCGTCGTTAATATCGTCGTTATTATCGTCATTGTCATCGTTGTTATCGTCGTTATTTTCCTCATAATTATCGTCGTTATTATCGTCGTTATTTCGTCATTATCATCGTTGTTATCGTCGTTATTATCGTCGTTAATATCGTCATTATCATCGTTATTATCGTCGTTAATATCGTCGTTAATATCGTCATTATCATCCTTGTTATCGTCCTTATCATCCTCATAATTATCGTCGTTAATATCGTCGTTATTTTGTCACAATCATCGTCGTTAATGTCGTCGTTATTATCGTCATTATCATCGTTGTTATCGTCCTTATCATCCTCATAATTATCGTCGTTAATATCGTCGTTATTTTGTCATAATCATTGACGATAATGTCGTCGTTATTATCGTCATTATCTTCGTTGTTTTCGTCATAATTATCATCTTTAATATCGTCGTTATTATTGTCATTATCTTCTTTTTATCGTCGTTAATATCGTCGTTAATATCGTCGTTAATATCGTCGTTAATATCGTCATTATCATCGTTGTTATCGTCCTTATCATCCTCATAATTATCGTCGTTAATATCGTCGTTATTTTGTCATAATCATCGTCGTTAATGTCGTCGTTATTATCGTCATTATCTACGTTGTTATCGTCATAAATATCATCGATAATATCGTCGTTATTATTGTCATTATCTTCTTTTTATCGTCGTTAATACCGTCGTTATTATCGTCGTTAATATCGTTATTATCATCGTTGTTATCGTCCTTATTATCCTCATAATTATCGTCGTTAATATCGTCGTTATTTTGTCACAATTATCGTCGTTAATGTCGTCGTTAATATCGTCATTATCATCCTTGTTATCGTCCTTATCATCCTCATAATTATCGTCGTTAATATCGTCGTTATTTTGTCATAATCATCGTCGTTAATGTCGTCGTTATTATCGTCATTATCTACGTTGTTATCGTCATAAATATCATCGATAATATCGTCGTTATTATTGTCATTATCTTCTTTTTATCGTCGTTATTAACGTCGTTATTATCGTCGTTAATATCGTCGTTAATATCGTCATTATCATCATTGTTATCGTCCTTATCATCCTCATAATTATCGTCGTTAATATCGTCGTTATTTTGTCATAATCATCGTCGTTAATGTCGTCGTTATTATCGTCATTATCTACGTTGTTATCGTCATAAATATCATCGATAATATCGTCGTTATTATTGTCATTATCTTCTTTTTATTGTCTTTATTATCGTCGTTAATATCGTCGTTGTTATCGTCGTTATTATCCGCATAATTATCGTCGTTAATATCGTCGTTATTATCGTCATTGTCATCGTTGTTATCTTCGTTATTTTCCTCATAATTATCGTCGTTATTATCGTCGTTATTTCGTCATTATCATCGTTGTTATCGTCGTTATTATCGTCGTTAATATCGTCATTATCATCGTTGTTATCGTCGTTATTATCGTCGTTAATATCGTCATTATCATCGTTGTTATCGTCCTTATCATCCTCATAATTATCGTCGTTAATATCGTCGTTATTTTGTCATAATCATCGTCGTTAATGTCGTCGTTATTATCGTCATTATCATCGTTGTTATCGTCATAAATATCATCGATAATATCGTCGTTATTATTGTCATTATCTTCTTTTTATCGTCGTTAATATCGTCGTTAATATCGTCGTTACTATCGTCATTATCATCGTTGTTATCGTCCTTATTATCCTCATAATTATCGTCGTTAATATCGTCGTTATTTTGTCATAATCATCGTCGTTAATGTCGTCGTTATTATCGTCATTATCTACGTTGTTATCGTCATAAATATCATCGATAATATCGTCGTTATTATTGTCATTATCTTCTTTTTATCGTCGTTAATATCGTCGTTATTATCGTCGTTAATATCGTTATTATCATCGTTGTTATCGTCCTTATTATCCTCATAATTATCGTCGTTAATATCGTCGTTATTTTGTCACAATTATCGTCGTTAATGTCGTCGTTAATATCGTCATTATCATCCTTGTTATCGTCCTTATCATCCTCATAATTATCGTCGTTAATATCGTCGTTTTTTTGTCATAATCATCGTCGTTAATGTCGTCGTTATTATCGTCATTATCTACGTTGTTATCGTCATAAATATCATCGATAATATCGTCGTTATTATTGTCATTATCTTCTTTTTATCGTCGTTATTAACGTCGTTATTATCGTCGTTAATATCGTCGTTAATATCGTCATTATCATCATTGTTATCGTCCTTATCATCCTCATAATTATCGTCGTTTATATCGTCGTTATTTTGTCATAATCATCGTCGTTAATGTCGTCGTTAATATCGTCATTATCTACGTTGTTATTGTCATAAATATCATCGATAATATCGTCGTTATTATTGTCATTATCTTCTTTTTATTGTCTTTATTATCGTCGTTAATATCGTCGTTATTATCGTCGTTAATATCGTCGTTAATATCGTTATTATCATCGTTGTTATCGTCGTTATTATCCGCATAATTATCGTCGTTAATATCGTCGTTATTATCGTCATTATCATCATTGTTATCGTCCTTATCATCCTCATAATTATCGTCGTTAATATCGTCGTTATTTTGTCATAATCATCGTCGTTAATGTCGTCGTTATTATCGTCATTATCTACGTTGTTATCGTCATAAATATCATCGATAATATCGTCGTTATTATTGTCATTATCTTCTTTTTATCGTCGTTATTATCGTCGTTATTATCGTCGTTATTATCGTCGTTAATATCGTCGTTATTATTGTCATTATCATCGTTGTTATCGTCCTTATTATCCTCATAATTATCGTCGTTAATATCGTCGTTATTTTGTCATAATCATCGTCGTTAATGTCGTCGTTATTATCGTCATTATCTACGTTGTTATCGTCATAAATATCATCGATAATATCGTCGTTATTATTGTCATTATCTTCTTTTTATCGTCGTTATTAACGTCGTTATTATCGTCGTTAATATCGTCGTTATTATCGTCGTTAATATCGTTATTATCATCGTTGTTATCGTCCTTATTATCCTCATAATTATCGTCGTTAATATCGTCGTTATTTTGTCACAATCATCGTCGTTAATGTCGTCGTTAAGATCGTCATTATCATCCTTGTTATCGTCCTTATCATCCTCATAATTATCGTCGTTAATATCGTCGTTATTTTGTCATAATCATCGTCGTTAATGTCGTCGTTATTATCGTCATTATCTACGTTGTTATCGTCATAAATATCATCGATAATATCGTCGTTATTATTGTCATTATCTTCTTTTTATCGTCGTTATTAACGTCGTTATTATCGTCGTTAATATCGTCGTTAATATCGTCATTATCATCATTGTTATCGTCCTTATCATCCTCATAATTATCGTCGTTAATATCGTCGTTATTTTGTCATAATCATCGTCGTTAATGTCGTCGTTATTATCGTCATTATCTACGTTGTTATTGTCATAAATATCATCGATAATATCGTCGTTATTATTGTCATTATCTTCTTTTTATTGTCTTTATTATCGTCGTTAATATCGTCGTTAATATCGTCGTTATTATCGTCGTAAATATCGTCGCTAATATCGTCATTATCATCGTTGTTTTCGTCCTTATTATCCTCATAATTATCGTCGTTAATATCGTCGTTATTATCGTTATTATCATCGTTGTTATCGTCGTTATTATCCGCATAATTATCGTCGTTAATATCGTCGTTATTATCGTCATTGTCATCGTTGTTATCGTCGTTATTATCCTCATAATTATCGTCGTTATTATCGTCGTTATTTCGTCATTATCATCGTTGTTATCGTCGTTATTATCGTCGTTAATATCGTCATTATCATCGTTGTTATCGTCGTTATTATCGTCGTTAATATCGTCATTATCATCGTTGTTATCGTCCTTATCATCCTCATAATTATCGTCGTTAATATCGTCGTTATTTTGTCATAATCATCGTCATTAATGTCGTCGTTATTATCGTCATTATCTACGTTGTTATCGTCATAAATATCATCGATAATATCGTCGTTATTATTGTCATTATCTTCTTTTTATCGTCGTTAATACCGTCGTTATTATCGTCGTTAATATCGTTATTATCATCGTTGTTATCGTCCTTATTATCCTCATAATTATCGTCGTTAATATCGTCGTTATTTTGTCACAATTATCGTCGTTAATGTCGTCGTTAATATCGTCATTATCATCCTTGTTATCGTCCTTATCATCCTCATAATTATCGTCGTTAATATCGTCGTTATTTTGTCATAATCATCGTCGTTAATGTCGTCGTTATTATCGTCATTATCTACGTTGTTATCGTCATAAATATCATCGATAATATCGTCGTTATTATTGTCATTATCTTCTTTTTATCGTCGTTATTAACGTCGTTATTATCGTCGTTAATATCGTCGTTAATATCGTCATTATCATCATTGTTATCGTCCTTATCATCCTCATAATTATCGTCGTTAATATCGTCGTTATTTTGTCATAATCATCGTCGTTAATGTCGTCGTTATTATCGTCATTATCTACGTTGTTATTGTCATAAATATCATCGATAATATCGTCGTTATTATTGTCATTATCTTCTTTTTATTGTCTTTATTATCGTCGTTAATATCGTCGTTGTTATCGTCGTTATTATCCGCATAATTATCGTCGTTAATATCGTCGTTATTATCGTCATTGTCATCGTTGTTATCTTCGTTATTTTCCTCATAATTATCGTCGTTATTATCGTCGTTATTTCGTCATTATCATCGTTGTTATCGTCGTTATTATCGTCGTTAATATCGTCATTATCATCGTTGTTATCGTCGTTATTATCGTCGTTAATATCGTCATTATCATCGTTGTTATCGTCCTTATCATCCTCATAATTATCGTCGTTAATATCGTCGTTATTTTGTCATAATCATCGTCGTTAATGTCGTCGTTATTATCGTCATTATCATCGTTGTTATCGTCATAAATATCATCGATAATATCGTCGTTATTATTGTCATTATCTTCTTTTTATCGTCGTTAATATCGTCGTTAATATCGTCGTTACTATCGTCATTATCATCGTTGTTATCGTCCTTATTATCCTCATAATTATCGTCGTTAATATCGTCGTTATTTTGTCATAATCATCGTCGTTAATGTCGTCGTTATTATCGTCATTATCTACGTTGTTATCGTCATAAATATCATCGATAATATCGTCGTTATTATTGTCATTATCTTCTTTTTATCGTCGTTAATATCGTCGTTATTATCGTCGTTAATATCGTTATTATCATCGTTGTTATCGTCCTTATTATCCTCATAATTATCGTCGTTAATATCGTCGTTATTTTGTCACAATTATCGTCGTTAATGTCGTCGTTAATATCGTCATTATCATCCTTGTTATCGTCCTTATCATCCTCATAATTATCGTCGTTAATATCGTCGTTTTTTTGTCATAATCATCGTCGTTAATGTCGTCGTTATTATCGTCATTATCTACGTTGTTATCGTCATAAATATCATCGATAATATCGTCGTTATTATTGTCATTATCTTCTTTTTATCGTCGTTATTAACGTCGTTATTATCGTCGTTAATATCGTCGTTAATATCGTCATTATCATCATTGTTATCGTCCTTATCATCCTCATAATTATCGTCGTTTATATCGTCGTTATTTTGTCATAATCATCGTCGTTAATGTCGTCGTTAATATCGTCATTATCTACGTTGTTATTGTCATAAATATCATCGATAATATCGTCGTTATTATTGTCATTATCTTCTTTTTATTGTCTTTATTATCGTCGTTAATATCGTCGTTATTATCGTCGTTAATATCGTCGTTAATATCGTTATTATCATCGTTGTTATCGTCGTTATTATCCGCATAATTATCGTCGTTAATATCGTCGTTATTATCGTCATTATCATCATTGTTATCGTCCTTATCATCCTCATAATTATCGTCGTTAATATCGTCGTTATTTTGTCATAATCATCGTCGTTAATGTCGTCGTTATTATCGTCATTATCTACGTTGTTATCGTCATAAATATCATCGATAATATCGTCGTTATTATTGTCATTATCTTCTTTTTATCGTCGTTATTAACGTCGTTATTATCGTCGTTATTATCGTCGTTAATATCGTCGTTATTATTGTCATTATCATCGTTGTTATCGTCCTTATTATCCTCATAATTATCGTCGTTAATATCGTCGTTATTTTGTCATAATCATCGTCGTTAATGTCGTCGTTATTATCGTCATTATCTACGTTGTTATCGTCATAAATATCATCGATAATATCGTCGTTATTATTGTCATTATCTTCTTTTTATCGTCGTTATTAACGTCGTTATTATCGTCGTTAATATCGTCGTTATTATCGTCGTTAATATCGTTATTATCATCGTTGTTATCGTCCTTATTATCCTCATAATTATCGTCGTTAATATCGTCGTTATTTTGTCACAATCATCGTCGTTAATGTCGTCGTTAAGATCGTCATTATCATCCTTGTTATCGTCCTTATCATCCTCATAATTATCGTCGTTAATATCGTCGTTATTTTGTCATAATCATCGTCGTTAATGTCGTCGTTATTATCGTCATTATCTACGTTGTTATCGTCATAAATATCATCGATAATATCGTCGTTATTATTGTCATTATCTTCTTTTTATCGTCGTTATTAACGTCGTTATTATCGTCGTTAATATCGTCGTTAATATCGTCATTATCATCATTGTTATCGTCCTTATCATCCTCATAATTATCGTCGTTAATATCGTCGTTATTTTGTCATAATCATCGTCGTTAATGTCGTCGTTATTATCGTCATTATCTACGTTGTTATTGTCATAAATATCATCGATAATATCGTCGTTATTATTGTCATTATCTTCTTTTTATTGTCTTTATTATCGTCGTTAATATCGTCGTTAATATCGTCGTTATTATCGTCGTAAATATCGTCGCTAATATCGTCATTATCATCGTTGTTTTCGTCCTTATTATCCTCATAATTATCGTCGTTAATATCGTCGTTATTATCGTTATTATCATCGTTGTTATCGTCGTTATTATCCGCATAATTATCGTCGTTAATATCGTCGTTATTATCGTCATTGTCATCGTTGTTATCGTCGTTATTATCCTCATAATTATCGTCGTTATTATCGTCGTTATTTCGTCATTATCATCGTTGTTATCGTCGTTATTATCGTCGTTAATATCGTCATTATCATCGTTGTTATCGTCGTTATTATCGTCGTTAATATCGTCATTATCATCGTTGTTATCGTCCTTATCATCCTCATAATTATCGTCGTTAATATCGTCGTTATTTTGTCATAATCATCGTCATTAATGTCGTCGTTATTATCGTCATTATCTACGTTGTTATCGTCATAAATATTATCGTTAATATCGTCGTTATTATTGTCATTATCTTCTTTTTATTGTCTTTATTAACGTCGTTATTATCGTCGTTATTATCGTCGTTAATATCGTCGTTAATATCGTCATTATCATCGTTGTTATCGTCCTTATTATCCTCATAATTATCGTCGTTATTATCGTCATTATCTTCTTTTTATTGTCTTTATTAACGTCGTTATTATCGTCGTTAATATCGTCGTTAATATCGTCATTATCATCGTTGTTATCGTCCTTATTATCCTCATAATTATCGTCGTTAATATCGTCGTTATTTTGTCATAATCATCGTCGTTAATGTCGTCGTTATTATCGTCATTATCTTCTTTTTATTGTCTTTATTATCGTCGTTAATATCGTCGTTATTATCGTCGTTAATATCGTCGTTAATATCGTCATTATCATCGTTGTTATCGTCCTTATTATCCTCATAATTATCGTCGTTAATATCGTCGTTATATTGTCATAATCGTCGTCGTTAATGTCGTTGTTATTATCGTCATTATCTACGTTGTTATCGTCATAAATAACATCGATAATATCGTCGTTATTATTGTCATTATCTTCTTTTTATCGTCTTTATTAACGTCGTTATTATCGTCGTTAATATCGTCGTTAATATCGTCATTATCATCGTTGTTATCGTCCTTATCATCCTCATAATTATCGTCGTTAATATCGTCGTTATTTTGTCATAATCATCGTCGTTAATGTCGTCGTTATTATCGTCATTATCTACGTTGTTATCGACATAAATATTATCTTTAATATCGTCGTTATTATTGTCATTATCTTCTTTTTATTGTCTTTATTATCGTCGTTAATATCGTCGTTATTATCGTCGTTAATATCGTCGTTAATATCGTCATTATCATCGTTGTTATCGTCCTTATTATCCTCATAATTATCGTCGTTAATATCGTCGTTATTTTGTCATAATCATCGTCGTTAATGTCGTCGTTATTATCGTCATTATCTACGTTGTTATCGTCATAAATATCATCGATAATATCGTCGTTATTATTGTCATTATCTTCTTTTTATCGTCGTTATTAACGTCGTTATTATCGTCGTTAATATCGTCGTTATTATCGTCGTTAATATCGTTATTATCATCGTTGTTATCGTCCTTATTATCGTCGTTAATATCGTTATTATCATCGTTGTTATCGTCCTTATTATCCTCATAATTATCGTCGTTAATATCGTCGTTATTTTGTCACAATCATCGTCGTTAATGTCGTCGTTAATATCGTCATTATCATCCTTGATATCGTCCTTATCATCCTCATAATTATCGTCGTTAATATCGTCGTTATTTTGTCATAATCATCGTCGTTAATGTCGTCGTTATTATCGTCATTATCTACGTTGTTATCGTCATAAATATCATCGATAATATCGTCGTTATTATTGTCATTATCTTCTTTTTATCGTCGTTATTAACGTCGTTATTATCGTCGTTAATATCGTCGTTAATATCGTCATTATCATCATTGTTATCGTCCTTATCATCCTCATAATTATCGTCGTTAATATCGCCGTTATTTTGTCATAATCATCGTCGTTAATGTCGTCGTTATTATCGTCATTATCTACGTTGTTATTGTCATAAATATCATCGATAATATCGTCGTTATTATTGTCATTATCTTCTTTTTATTGTCTTTATTATCGTCGTTATTATCGTCGTTAATATCGTCGTTAATATCATCGTTAATATCGTTATTATCATCGTTGTTATCGTCGTTATTATCCGCATAATTATCGTCGTTAATATCGTCGTTATTATCGTCATTGTCATCGTTGTTATCGTCGTTATTATCCTCATAATTATCGTCGTTATTATCGTCGTTATTTCGTCATTATCATCGTTGTTATCGTCGTTATTATCGTCGTAAATATCGTCATTATCATCGTTGTTATCGTCGTTATTATCGTCGTTAATATCGTCATTATCATCGTTGTTATCGTCCTTATCATCCTCATAATTATCGTCGTTAATATCGTCGTTATTTTGTCATAATCATCGTCGTTAATGTCGTCGTTATTATCGTCATTATCATCGTTGTTATCGTCATAAATATCATCGATAATATCGTCGTTATTATTGTCATTATCTTCTTTTTATCGTCGTTATTAACGTCGTTATTATCGTCGTTAATATCGTCATTATCATCGTTGTTATCGTCCTTATTATCCTCATAATTATCGTCTTTAATATCGTCGTTATTTTGTCACAATCATCGTCGTTAATGTCGTCGTTATTATCGTCATTATCATCATTGTTATCGTCCTTATCATCCTCATAATTATCGTCGTTAATATCGTCGTTATTTTGTCATAAACATCGTCGCTAATGTCGTCGTTATTATCGTCATTATCATCGTTGTTATCGTCCTTATCATCCTCATAATTATCGTCGTTAATATCGTCGTTATTTTGTCATAATCATCGTCGTTAATGTCGTCGTTATTATCGTCAATATCTACGTTGATATTGTCATAAATATCATCGATAATATCGTCGTTATTATTGTCATTATCTTCTTTTTATTGTCTTTATTATCGTCGTTAATATCGTCGTTATTATCGTCGTTAATATCGTCGTTAATATCGTCATTATCATCGTTGTTATCGTCCTTATTATCCTCATAATTATCGTCGTTAATATCGTCGTTATTATCGTTATTATCATCGTTGTTATCGTCGTTATTATCCGCATAATTATCGTCGTTAATATCGTCGTTAATATCGTCATTATCATCGTTGTTATCGTCGTTATTATCCTCATAATTATCGTCGTTATTATCGTCGTTATTTCTTCATTATCATCGTTGTTATCGTCGTTATTATCGTCGTTAATATCGTCATTATCATCGTTGTTATCGTCGTTATTAATGTCGTTAATATCGTCATTATCATCGTTGTTATCGTCCTTATTATCCTCATAATTATCGTCGTTAATATCGTCGTTATTTTGTCATAATCATCGTCGTTAATGTCGTCGTTATTATCGTCATTATCTACGTTGTTATCGTCATAAATATCATCGATAATATCGTCGTTATTATTGTCATTATCTTCTTTTTATCGTCGTTATTAACGTCGTTATTATCGTCGTTAATATCGTCGTTATTATCGTCGTTAATATCGTTATTATCATCGTTGTTATCGTCCTTATTATCCTCATAATTATCGTCGTTAATATCGTCGTTATTTTGTCACAATCATCGTCGTTAATGTCGTCGTTAATATCGTCGTTATTTTGTCATAATCATCGTCGTTAATGTCGTCGTTATTATCGTCATTATCTACGTTGTTATCGTCATAAATATCATCGATAATATCGTCGTTATTATTGTCATTATCTTCTTTTTATCGTCGTTTTTAACGTCGTTATTATCGTCGTTAATATCGTCGTTAATATCGTCATTATCATCGTTGTTATCGTCCTTATTATCCTCATAATAATCGTCGTTAATATCGTCGTTATTTTGTCATAAACATCGTCGCTAATGTCGTCGTTATTATCGTCATTATCATCGTTGTTATCGTCCTTATCATCCTCATAATTATCGTCGTTAATATCGTCGTTATTTTGTCATAATCATCGTCGTTAATGTCGTCGTTATTATCGTCATTATCTACGTTGATATTGTCATAAATATCATCGATAATATCGTCGTTATTATTGTCATTATCTTCTTTTTATTGTCTTTATTATCGTCGTTAATATCGTCGTTATTATCGTCGTTAATATCGTCGTTATTATCGTCGTTAATATCGTCGTTAATATCGTCATTATCATCGTTGTTATCGTCCTTATTATCCTCATAATTATCGTCGTTAATATCGTCGTTATTATCGTTATTATCATCGTTGTTATCGTCGTTATTATCCGCATAATTATCGTCGTTAATATCGTCGTTATTATCGTCATTGTCATCGTTGTTATCGTCGTTATTATCCTCATAATTATCGTCGTTATTATCGTCGTTATTTCTTCATTATCATCGTTGTTATCGTCGTTATTATCGTCGTTAATATCGTCATTATCATCGTTGTTATCGTCGTTATTAATGTCGTTAATATCGTCATTATCATCGTTGTTATCGTCCTTATTATCCTCATAATTATCGTCGTTAATATCGTCGTTATATTGTCATAATCGTCGTCGTTAATGTCGTTGTTATTATCGTCATTATCTACGTTGTTATCGTCATAAATAACATCGATAATATCGTCGTTATTATTGTCATTATCTTCTTTTTATCGTCGTTATTAACGTCGTTATTATCGTCGTTAATATCGTCGTTAATGTCGTCATTATCATCATTGTTATCGTCCTTATCATCCTCATAATTATCGTCGTTAATATCGCCGTTATTTTGTCATAATCATCGTCGTTAATGTCGTCGTTATTATCGTCATTATCTACGTTGTTATTGTCATAAATATCATCGATAATATCGTCGTTATTATTGTCATTATCTTCTTTTTATTGTCTTTATTATCGTCGTTATTATCGTCGTTAATATCGTCGTTAATATCGTCGTTAATATCGTTATTATCATCGTTGTTATCGTCGTTATTATCCGCATAATTATCGTCGTTAATATCGTCGTTATTATCGTCATTGTCATCGTTGTTATCGTCGTTATTATCCTCATAATTATCGTCGTTATTATCGTCGTTATTTCGTCATTATCATCGTTGTTATCGTCGTTATTATCGTCGTAAATATCGTCATTATCATCGTTGTTATCGTCGTTATTATCGTCGTTAATATCGTCATTATCATCGTTGTTATCGTCCTTATCATCCTCATAATTATCGTCGTTAATATCGTCGTTATTTTGTCATAATCATCGTCGTTAATGTCGTCGTTATTATCGTCATTATCATCGTTGTTATCGTCATAAATATCATCGATAATATCGTCGTTATTATTGTCATTATCTTCTTTTTATCGTCGTTATTAACGTCGTTATTATCGTCGTTAATATCGTCATTATCATCGTTGTTATCGTCCTTATTATCCTCATAATTATCGTCGTTAATATCGTCGTTATTTTGTCACAATCATCGTCGTTAATGTCGTCGTTATTATCGTCATTATCATCATTGTTATCGTCCTTATCATCCTCATAATTATCGTCGTTAATATCGTCGTTATTTTGTCATAATCATCGTCGTTAATGTCGTCGTTATTATCGTCATTATCATCGTTGTTATCGTCATAAATATCATCGATAATATCGTCGTTATTATTGTCATTATCTTCTTTTTATCGTCGTTATTAACGTCGTTATTATCGTCGTTAATATCGTCATTATCATCGTTGTTATCGTCCTTATTATCCTCATAATTATCGTCGTTAATATCGTCGTTATTTTGTCACAATCATCGTCGTTAATGTCGTCGTTATTATCGTCATTATCATCATTGTTATCGTCCTTATCATCCTCATAATTATCGTCGTTAATATCGTCGTTATTTTGTCATAAACATCGTCGCTAATGTCGTCGTTATTATCGTCATTATCATCGTTGTTATCGTCCTTATCATCCTCATAATTATCGTCGTTAATATCGTCGTTATTTTGTCATAATCATCGTCGTTAATGTCGTCGTTATTATCGTCATTATCTACGTTGATATTGTCATAAATATCATCGATAATATCGTCGTTATTATTGTCATTATCTTCTTTTTATTGTCTTTATTATCGTCGTTAATATCGTCGTTATTATCGTCGTTAATATCGTCGTTATTATCGTCGTTAATATCGTCGTTAATATCGTCATTATCATCGTTGTTATCGTCCTTATTATCCTCATAATTATCGTCGTTAATATCGTCGTTATTATCGTTATTATCATCGTTGTTATCGTCGTTATTATCCGCATAATTATCGTCGTTAATATCGTCGTTAATATCGTCATTATCATCGTTGTTATCGTCGTTATTATCCTCATAATTATCGTCGTTATTATCGTCGTTATTTCTTCATTATCATCGTTGTTATCGTCGTTATTATCGTCGTTAATATCGTCATTATCATCGTTGTTATCGTCGTTATTAATGTCGTTAATATCGTCATTATCATCGTTGTTATCGTCCTTATTATCCTCATAATTATCGTCGTTAATATCGTCGTTATTTTGTCATAATCATCGTCGTTAATGTCGTCGTTATTATCGTCATTATCTACGTTGTTATCGTCATAAATATCATCGATAATATCGTCGTTATTATTGTCATTATCTTCTTTTTATCGTCGTTATTAACGTCGTTATTATCGTCGTTAATATCGTCGTTATTATCGTCGTTAATATCGTTATTATCATCGTTGTTATCGTCCTTATTATCCTCATAATTATCGTCGTTAATATCGTCGTTATTTTGTCACAATCATCGTCGTTAATGTCGTCGTTAATATCGTCGTTATTTTGTCATAATCATCGTCGTTAATGTCGTCGTTATTATCGTCATTATCTACGTTGTTATCGTCATAAATATCATCGATAATATCGTCGTTATTATTGTCATTATCTTCTTTTTATCGTCGTTTTTAACGTCGTTATTATCGTCGTTAATATCGTCGTTAATATCGTCATTATCATCGTTGTTATCGTCCTTATTATCCTCATAATAATCGTCGTTAATATCGTCGTTATTTTGTCATAAACATCGTCGCTAATGTCGTCGTTATTATCGTCATTATCATCGTTGTTATCGTCCTTATCATCCTCATAATTATCGTCGTTAATATCGTCGTTATTTTGTCATAATCATCGTCGTTAATGTCGTCGTTATTATCGTCATTATCTACGTTGATATTGTCATAAATATCATCGATAATATCGTCGTTATTATTGTCATTATCTTCTTTTTATTGTCTTTATTATCGTCGTTAATATCGTCGTTATTATCGTCGTTAATATCGTCGTTATTATCGTCGTTAATATCGTCGTTAATATCGTCATTATCATCGTTGTTATCGTCCTTATTATCCTCATAATTATCGTCGTTAATATCGTCGTTATTATCGTTATTATCATCGTTGTTATCGTCGTTATTATCCGCATAATTATCGTCGTTAATATCGTCGTTATTATCGTCATTGTCATCGTTGTTATCGTCGTTATTATCCTCATAATTATCGTCGTTATTATCGTCGTTATTTCTTCATTATCATCGTTGTTATCGTCGTTATTATCGTCGTTAATATCGTCATTATCATCGTTGTTATCGTCGTTATTAATGTCGTTAATATCGTCATTATCATCGTTGTTATCGTCCTTATTATCCTCATAATTATCGTCGTTAATATCGTCGTTATATTGTCATAATCGTCGTCGTTAATGTCGTTGTTATTATCGTCATTATCTACGTTGTTATCGTCATAAATAACATCGATAATATCGTCGTTATTATTGTCATTATCTTCTTTTTATCGTCTTTATTAACGTCGTTATTATCGTCGTTAATATCGTCGTTAATATCGTCATTATCATCGTTGTTATCGTCCTTATCATCCTCATAATTATCGTCGTTAATATCGTCGTTATTTTGTCATAATCATCGTCGTTAATGTCGTCGTTATTATCGTCATTATCTACGTTGTTATCGACATAAATATTATCTTTAATATCGTCGTTATTATTGTCATTATCTTCTTTTTATTGTCTTTATTATCGTCGTTAATATCGTCGTTATTATCGTCGTTAATATCGTCGTTAATATCGTCATTATCATCGTTGTTATCGTCCTTATTATCCTCATAATTATCGTCGTTAATATCGTCGTTATTTTGTCATAATCATCGTCGTTAATGTCGTCGTTATTATCGTCATTATCTACGTTGTTATCGTCATAAATATCATCGATAATATCGTCGTTATTATTGTCATTATCTTCTTTTTATCGTCGTTATTAACGTCGTTATTATCGTCGTTAATATCGTCGTTTTTATCGTCGTTAATATCGTTATTATCATCGTTGTTATCGTCCTTATTATCGTCGTTAATATCGTTATTATCATCGTTGTTATCGTCCTTATTATCCTCATAATTATCGTCGTTAATATCGTCGTTATTTTGTCACAATCATCGTCGTTAATGTCGTCGTTAATATCGTCATTATCATCCTTGATATCGTCCTTATCATCCTCATAATTATCGTCGTTAATATCGTCGTTATTTTGTCATAATCATCGTCGTTAATGTCGTCGTTATTATCGTCATTATCTACGTTGTTATCGTCATAAATATCATCGATAATATCGTCGTTATTATTGTCATTATCTTCTTTTTATCGTCGTTATTAACGTCGTTATTATCGTCGTTAATATCGTCGTTAATATCGTCATTATCATCATTGTTATCGTCCTTATTATCCTCATAATTATCGTCGTTAATATCGTCGTTATTTTGTCACAATCATCGTCGTTAATGTCGTCGTTATTATCGTCATTATCATCATTGTTATCGTCCTTATCATCCTCATAATTATCGTCGTTAATATCGTCGTTATTTTGTCATAATCATCGTCGTTAATGTCGTCGTTATTATCGTCATTATCTACGTTGTTATCGTCATAAATATCATCGATAATATCGTCGTTATTATTGTCATTATCTTCTTTTTATCGTCGTTATTAACGTCGTTATTATCGTCGTTATTATCGTCGCTAATATCGTCGTTATTATCGTCATTATCATCGTTGTTATCGTCCTTATTATCCTCATAATTATCGTCGTTAATATCGTCGTTATTTTGTCATAATCATCGTCGTTAATGTCGTCGTTATTATCGTCATTATCTACGTTGTTATCGTCATAAATATCATCGATAATATCGTCGTTATTATTGTCATTATCTTCTTTTTATCGTCGTTATTAAAGTCGTTATTATCGTCGTTAATATCGTCGTTATTATCGTCGTTAATATCGTTATTATCATCGTTGTTATCGTCCTTATTATCCTCATAATTATCGTCGTTAATATCGTCGTTATTTTGTCACAATCATCGTCGTTAATGTCGTCGTTAATATCGTCATTATCATCCTTGTTATCGTCCTTATCATCCTCATAATTATCGTCGTTAATATCGTCGTTATTTTGTCACAATCATCGTCGTTAATGTCGTCGTTATTATCGTCATTATCATCGTTGTTATCGTCCTTATCATCCTCATAATTATCGTCGTTAATATCGTCGTTATTTTGTCACAATCATCGTCTTTAATGTCGTCGTTATTATCGTCATTATCATCGTTGTTATCGTCCTTATCATCCTCATAATTATCGTCGTTAATATCGTCGTTATTTTGTCATAATCATCGTCATTAATGTCGTCGTTATTATCGTCTTTATCTACGTTGTTATCGTCATAAATATCATCGATAATATCGTCGTTATTATTGTCATTATCTTCTTTTTATCGTCGTTATTAACGTCGTTATTATCGTCGTTAATATCGTCATTATCATCGTTGTTATCGTCCTTATTATCCTCATAATTATCGTCGTTAATATCGTCGTTATTTTGTCACAATCATCGTCGTTAATGTCGTCGTTATTATCGTCATTATCATCGTTGTTATCGTCCTTATCATCCTCATAATATCGTCGTTAATATCGTCGTTATTTTGTCATAATCATCGTCGTTAATGTCGTCGTTATTATCGTCATTATCTACGTTGTTATCGTCATAAATATTATCGTTAATATCGTCGTTATTATTGTCATTATCTTCTTTTTATTGTCTTTATTATCGTCGTTTATATCGTCGTTATTATCGTCGTTAATATCGTCGTTAATATCGTCATTATCATCGTTGTTATCGTCCTTATTATCCTCATAATTATCGTCGTTAATATCGTCGTTATTTTGTCATAATCATCGTCGTTAATGTCGTCGTTATTATCGTCATTATCTACGTTGTTATCGTCATAAATATTATCGTTAATATCGTCGTTATTATTGTCATTATCTTCTTTTTATTGTCTTTATTATCGTCGTTAATATCGTCGTTAATATCGTCGTTAATATCGTCATTATCATCGTTGTTATCGTCCTTATTATCCTCATAATTATCGTCGTTAATATCGTCGTTATTTTGTCATAATCATCGTCGTTAATGTCGTCGTTATTATCGTCATTATCTACGTTGTTATCGTCATAAATATCATCGATAATATCGTCGTTATTATTGTCATTATCTTCTTTTTATCGTCGTTTTTAACGTCGTTATTATCGTCGTTAATATCGTCGTTAATATCGTCATTATCATCGTTGTTATCGTCCTTATTATCCTCATAATAATCGTCGTTAATATCGTCGTTATTTTGTCATAAACATCGTCGCTAATGTCGTCGTTATTATCGTCATTATCATCGTTGTTATCGTCCTTATCATCCTCATAATTATCGTCGTTAATATCGTCGTTATTTTGTCATAATCATCGTCGTTAATGTCGTCGTTATTATCGTCATTATCTACGTTGATATTGTCATAAATATCATCGATAATATCGTCGTTATTATTGTCATTATCTTCTTTTTATTGTCTTTATTATCGTCGTTAATATCGTCGTTATTATCGTCGTTAATATCGTCGTTAATATCGTCATTATCATCGTTGTTATCGTCCTTATTATCCTCATAATTATCGTCGTTAATATCGTCGTTATTATCGTTATTATCATCGTTGTTATCGTCGTTATTATCCGCATAATTATCGTCGTTAATATCGTCGTTATTATCGTCATTGTCATCGTTGTTATCGTCGTTATTATCCTCATAATTATCGTCGTTATTATCGTCGTTATTTCTTCATTATCATCGTTGTTATCGTCGTTATTATCGTCGTTAATATCGTCATTATCATCGTTGTTATCGTCGTTATTAATGTCGTTAATATCGTCATTATCATCGTTGTTATCGTCCTTATCATCCTCATAATTATCGTCGTTAATATCGTCGTTATTTTGTCATAATCATCGTCATTAATGTCGTCGTTATTATCGTCATTATCTACGTTGTTATCGTCATAAATATTATCGTTAATATCGTCGTTATTATTGTCATTATCTTCTTTTTATTGTCTTTATTAACGTCGTTATTATCGTCGTTAATATCGTCGTTAATATCGTCGTTAATATCGTCGTTATTATCGTCGTTAATATCGTCATTATCATCGTTGTTATCGTCCTTATTATCCTCATAATTATCGTCGTTAATATCGTCGTTATATTGTCATAATCGTCGTCGTTAATGTCGTCGTTATTATCGTCATTATCTACGTTGTTATCGTCATAAATAACATCGATAATATCGTCGTTATTACTGTCATTATCTTCTTTTTATCGTCGTTATTAACGTCGTTATTATCGTCGTTAATATCGTCGTTAATATCGTCATTATCATCGTTGTTATCGTCCTTATCATCCTCATAATTATCGTCGTTAATATCGTCGTTATTTTGTCATAATCATCGTCGTTAATGTCGTCGTTATTATCGTCATTATCTACGTTGTTATCGACATAAATATTATCTTTAATATCGTCGTTATTATTGTCATTATCTTCTTTTTATTGTCTTTATTATCGTCGTTAATATCGTCGTTATTATCGTCGTTAATATCGTCGTTAATATCGTCATTATCATCGTTGTTATCGTCCTTATTATCCTCATAATTATCGTCGTTAATATCGTCGTTATTTTGTCATAATCATCGTCGTTAATGTCGTCGTTATTATCGTCATTATCTACGTTGTTATCGTCATAAATATCATCGATAATATCGTCGTTATTATTGTCATTATCTTCTTTTTATCGTCGTTATTAACGTCGTTATTATCGTCGTTAATATCGTCGTTATTATTTTCGTTAATATCGTTATTATCATCGTTGTTATCGTCGTTATTATCCGCATAATTATCGTCGTTAATATCGTCGTTATTATCGTCATTGTCATTGTTGTTATCGTCGTTATTATCCTCATAATTATCGTCGTTATTATCGTCGTTATTTCGTCATTATCATCGATGTTATCGTCGTTATTATCGTCGTAAATATCGTCATTATCATCGTTGTTATCGTCGTTATTATCGTCGTTAATATCGTCATTATCATCGTTGTTATCGTCCTTATCATCCTCATAATTATCGTCGTTAATATCGTCGTTATTTTGTCATAATCATCGTCGTTAATGTCGTCGTTATTATCGTCATTATCATCGTTGTTATCGTCATAAATATCATCGATAATATCGTCGTTATTATTGTCATTATCTTCTTTTTATCGTCGTTATTAACGTCGTTATTATCGTCGTTAATATCGTCGTTAATATCGTCATTATCATCGTTGTTATCGTCCTTATTATCCTCATAATTATCGTCGTTAATATCGTCGTTATTTTGTCACAATCATCGTCGTTAATGTCGTCGTTAATATCGTCATTATCATCCTTGATATCGTCCTTATCATCCTCATAATTATCGTCGTTAATATCGTCGTTATTTTGTCATAATCATCGTCGTTAATGTCGTCGTTATTATCGTCATTATCTACGTTGTTATCGTCATAAATATCATCGATAATATCGTCGTTATTATTGTCATTATCTTCTTTTTATCGTCGTTATTAACGTCGTTATTATCGTCGTTAATATCGTCGTTAATATCGTCATTATCATCATTGTTATCGTCCTTATCATCCTCATAATTATCGTCGTTAATATCGTCGTTATTTTGTCATAATCATCGTCGTTAATGTCGTCGTTATTATCGTCATTATCTACGTTGTTATTGTCATAAATATCATCGATAATATCGTCGTTATTATTGTCATTATCTTCTTTTTATTGTCTTTATTATCGTCGTTAATATCGTCGTTATTATCGTCGTTAATATCGTCGTTAATATCGTTATTATCATCGTTGTTATCGTCGTTATTATCCGCATAATTATCGTCGTTAATATCGTCGTTATTATCGTCATTGTCATCGTTGTTATCGTCGTTATTATCCTCATAATTATCGTCGTTATTATCGTCGTTATTTCGTCATTATCATCGATGTTATCGTCGTTATTATCGTCGTAAATATCGTCATTATCATCGTTGTTATCGTCGTTATTATCGTCGTTAATATCGTCATTATCATCATTGTTATCGTCCTTATCATCCTCATAATTATCGTCGTTAATATCGTCGTTATTTTGTCATAATCATCGTCGTTAATGTCGTCGTTATTATCGTCATTATCTACGTTGTTATCGTCATAAATATCATCGATAATATCGTCGTTATTATTGTCATTATCTTCTTTTTATCGTCGTTATTAACGTCGTTATTATCGTCGTTATTATCGTCATTATCATCGTTGTTATCGTCCTTATTATCCTCATAATTATCGTCGTTAATATCGTCGTTATTTTGTCATAATCATCGTCGTTAATGTCGTCGTTATTATCGTCATTATCTACGTTGTTATCGTCATAAATATCATCGATAAAATCGTCGTTATTATTGTCATTATCTTCTTTTTATCGTCGTTATTAACGTCGTTATTATCGTCGTTAATATCGTCGTTATTATCGTCGTTAATATCGTTATTATCATCGTTGTTATCGTCCTTATTATCCTCATAATTATCGTCGTTAATATCGTCGTTATTTTGTCACAATCATCGTCGTTAATGTCGTCGTTAATATCGTCATTATCATCCTTGTTATCGTCCTTATCATCCTCATAATTATCGTCGTTAATATCGTCGTTATTTTGTCATAATCATCGTCGTTAATGTCGTCGTTATTATCGTCATTATCTACGTTGTTATCGTCATAAATATCATCGATAATATCGTCGTTATTATTGTCATTATCTTCTTTTTATCGTCGTTATTAACGTCGTTATTATCGTCGTTAATATCGTCGTTAATATCGTCATTATCATCATTGTTATCGTCCTTATCATCCTCATAATTATCGTCGTTAATATCGTCGTTATTTTGTCATAATCATCGTCGTTAATGTCGTCGTTATTATCGTCATTATCTACGTTGTTATTGTCATAAATATCATCGATAATATCGTCGTTATTATTGTCATTATCTTCTTTTTATTGTCTTTATTATCGTCGTTAATATCGTCGTTATTATCGTCGTTAATATCGTCGTTATTATCGTCGTTAATATCGTCGTTAATATCGTCATTATCATCGTTGTTATCGTCCTTATTATCCTCATAATTATCGTCGTTAATATCGTCGTTATTATCGTTATTATCATCGTTGTTATCGTCGTTATTATCCGCATAATTATCGTCGTTAATATCGTCGTTATTATCGTCATTATCATCGTTGTTATCGTCCTTATCATCCTCATAATTATCGTCGTTAATATCGTCGTTATTTTGTCATAATCATTGACGATAATGTCGTCGTTATTATCGTCATTATCTTCGTTGTTATGGTCATAATTATCATCGTTAATATCGTCGTTATTATTGTCATTATCTTCTTTTTATCGTCGTTATTATCGTCGTTAATATCGTCGTTATTATCGTCGTTAATATCGTCGTTAATATCGTCATTATCATCGTTGTTATCGTCCTTATCATCCTCATAATTATCGTCGTTAATATCGTCGTTATTTTGTCATAATCATCGTCGTTAATGTCGTCGTTATTATCGTCATTATCATCGTTGTTATCGTCATAAATATCATCGATAATATCGTCGTTATTATTGTCATTATCTTCTTTTTATCGTCGTTATTAACGTCGTTATTATCGTCGTTAATATCGTCGTTAATATCGTCGTTAATATCGTCATTATCATCGTTGTTATCGTCCTTATTATCCTCATAATTATCGTCGTTAATATCGTCGTTATTTTGTCATAATCATCGTCGTTAATGTCGTCGTTATTATCGTCATTATCTACGTTGTTATCGTCATAAATATCATCGATAATATCGTCGTTATTATTGTCATTATCTTCTTTTTATCGTCGTTATTAACGTCGTTATTATCGTCGTTAATATCGTCATTATCATCGTTGTTATCGTCCTTATTATCCTCATAATTATCGTCGTTAATATCGTCGTTATTTTGTCACAATCATCGTCGTTAATGTCGTCGTTATTATCGTCATTATCATCGTTGTTATCGTCCTTATCATCCTCATAATTATCGTCGTTAATATCGTCGTTATTTTGTCATAATCATCGTCGTTAATGTCGTCGTTATTATCGTCATTATCTACGTTGTTATCGTCATAAATATTATCGTTAATATCGTCGTTATTATTGTCATTATCTTCTTTTTATTGTCTTTATTATCGTCGTTAATATCGTCGTTATTATCGTCGTTAATATCGTCGTTAATATCGTCATTATCATCGTTGTTATCGTCCTTATTATCCTCATAATTATCGTCGTTAATATCGTCGTTATTTTGTCATAATCATCGTCGTTAATGTCGTCGTTATTATCGTCATTATCTACGTTGTTATCGTCTTAAATATTATCGTTAATATCGTCGTTATTATTGTCATTATCTTCTTTTTATTGTCTTTATTATCGTCGTTAATATCGTCGTTAATATCGTCATTATCATCGTTGTTATCGTCCTTATTATCCTCATCATTATCGTCGTTAATATCGTCGTTATTTTGTCATAATCATCGTCGTTAATGTCGTCGTTATTATCGTCATTATCTACGTTGTTATCGTCATAAATATCATCGATAATATCGTCGTTATTATTGTCATTATCTTCTTTTTATCGTCGTTTTTAACGTCGTTATTATCGTCGTTAATATCGTCGTTAATATCGTCATTATCATCGTTGTTATCGTCCTTATTATCCTCATAATTATCGTCGTTAATATCGTCGTTATTTTGTCATAAACATCGTCGCTAATGTCGTCGTTATTATCGTCATTATCATCGTTGTTATCGTCCTTATCATCCTCATAATTATCGTCGTTAATATCGTCGTTATTTTGTCATAATCATCGTCATTAATGTCGTCGTTATTATCGTCATTATCTACGTTGTTATCGTCATAAATATTATCTTTAATATCGTCGTTATTATTGTCATTATCTTCTTTTTATTGTCTTTATTATCGTCGTTAATATCGTCGTTATTATCGTCGTTAATATCGTCGTTAATATCGTCATTATCATCGTTGTTATCGTCCTTATTATCCTCATAATTATCGTCGTTAATATCGTCGTTATATTGTCATAATCGTCGTCGTTAATGTCGTCGTTATTATCGTCATTATCTACGTTGTTATCGTCATAAATAACATCGATAATATCGTCGTTATTATTGTCATTATCTTCTTTTTATCGTCGTTATTAACGTCGTTATTATCGTCGTTAATATCGTCGTTAATATCGTCATTATTATCGTTGTTATCGTCCTTATTATCCTCATAATTATCGTCGTTAATATCGTCGTTATATTGTCATAATCATCGTCGTTAATGTCGTCGTTATTATCGTCATTATCTACGTTGTTATCGTCATAAATATCATCGATAATATCGTCGTTATTATTGTCATTATCTTCTTTTTATCGTCGTTATTAACGTCGTTATTATCGTCGTTAATATCGTCGTTATATTGTCATAATCATCGTCGTTAATGTCGTCGTTATTATCGTCATTATCTACGTTGTTATCGTCATAAATATCATCGATAATATCGTCGTTATTATTGTCATTATCTTCTTTTTATCGTCGTTATTAACGTCGTTATTATCGTCGTTATTATCGTCGTTAATATCGTCGTTATTATCGTCATTATCATCGTTGTTATCGTCCTTATTATCCTCATAATTATCGTCGTTAATATCGTCGTTATTTTGTCATAATCATCGTCGTTAATGTCGTCGTTATTATCGTCATTATCTACGTTGTTATCGTCATAAATATCATCGATAATATCGTCGTTATTATTGTCATTATCTTCTTTTTATCGTCGTTATTAACGTCGTTATTATCGTCGTTAATATCGTCGTTATTATCGTCGTTAATATCGTTATTATCATCGTTGTTATCGTCCTTATTATCCTCATAATTATCGTCGTTAATATCGTCGTTATTTTGTCATAATCATCGTCGTTAATGTCGTCTGGGTTGCGTCTGGGTTGCGTCTGGGTTGCGTCTGGGTTGCGTCTGGGTTGCGTCTGGGTTGCGTCTGGGTTGCGTCTGGGTTGCGTCTGGGTTGCGTCTGGGTTGCGTCTGGGTTGCGTCTGGGTTGCGTCTGGGTTGCGTCTGGGTTGCGTCTGGGTTGCGTCTGGGTTGCGTCTGGGTTGCGTCTGGGTTGCGTCTGGGTTGCGTCTGGGTTGCGTCTGGGTTGCGTCTGGGTTGCGTCTGGGTTGCGTCTGGGTTGCGTCTGGGTTGCGTCTGGGTTGCGTCTGGGTTGCGTCTGGGTTGCGTCTGGGTTGCGTCTGGGTTGCGTCTGGGTTGCGTCTGGGTTGCGTCTGGGTTGCGTCTGGGTTGCGTCTGGGTTGCGTCTGGGTTGCGTCTGGGTTGCGTCTGGGTTGCGTCTGGGTTGCGTCTGGGTTGCGTCTGGGTTGCGTCTGGGTTGCGTCTGGGTTGCGTCTGGGTTGCGTCTGGGTTGCGTCTGGGTTGCGTCTGGGTTGCGTCTGGGTTGCGTCTGGGTTGCGTCTGGGTTGCGTCTGGGTTGCGTCTGGGTTGCGTCTGGGTTGCGTCTGGGTTGCGTCTGGGTTGCGTCTGGGTTGCGTCTGGGTTGCGTCTGGGTTGCGTCTGGGTTGCGTCTGGGTTGCGTCTGGGTTGCGTCTGGGTTGCGTCTGGGTTGCGTCTGGGTTGCGTCTGGGTTGCGTCTGGGTTGCGTCTGGGTTGCGTCTGGGTTGCGTCTGGGTTGCGTCTGGGTTGCGTCTGGGTTGCGTCTGGGTTGCGTCTGGGTTGCGTCTGGGTTGCGTCTGGGTTGCGTCTGGGTTGCGTCTGGGTTGCGTCTGGGTTGCGTCTGGGTTGCGTCTGGGTTGCGTCTGGGTTGCGTCTGGGTTGCGTCTGGGTTGCGTCTGGGTTGCGTCTGGGTTGCGTCTGGGTTGCGTCTGGGTTGCGTCTGGGTTGCGTCTGGGTTGCGTCTGGGTTGCGTCTGGGTTGCGTCTGGGTTGCGTCTGGGTTGCGTCTGGGTTGCGTCTGGGTTGCGTCTGGGTTGCGTCTGGGTTGCGTCTGGGTTGCGTCTGGGTTGCGTCTGGGTTGCGTCTGGGTTGCGTCTGGGTTGCGTCTGGGTTGCGTCTGGGTTGCGTCTGGGTTGCGTCTGGGTTGCGTCTGGGTTGCGTCTGGGTTGCGTCTGGGTTGCGTCTGGGTTGCGTCTGGGTTGCGTCTGGGTTGCGTCTGGGTTGCGTCTGGGTTGCGTCTGGGTTGCGTCTGGGTTGCGTCTGGGTTGCGTCTGGGTTGCGTCTGGGTTGCGTCTGGGTTGCGTCTGGGTTGCGTCTGGGTTGCGTCTGGGTTGCGTCTGGGTTGCGTCTGGGTTGCGTCTGGGTTGCGTCTGGGTTGCGTCTGGGTTGCGTCTGGGTTGCGTCTGGGTTGCGTCTGGGTTGCGTCTGGGTTGCGTCTGGGTTGCGTCTGGGTTGCGTCTGGGTTGCGTCTGGGTTGCGTCTGGGTTGCGTCTGGGTTGCGTCTGGGTTGCGTCTGGGTTGCGTCTGGGTTGCGTCTGGGTTGCGTCTGGGTTGCGTCTGGGTTGCGTCTGGGTTGCGTCTGGGTTGCGTCTGGGTTGCGTCTGGGTTGCGTCTGGGTTGCGTCTGGGTTGCGTCTGGGTTGCGTCTGGGTTGCGTCTGGGTTGCGTCTGGGTTGCGTCTGGGTTGCGTCTGGGTTGCGTCTGGGTTGCGTCTGGGTTGCGTCTGGGTTGCGTCTGGGTTGCGTCTGGGTTGCGTCTGGGTTGCGTCTGGGTTGCGTCTGGGTTGCGTCTGGGTTGCGTCTGGGTTGCGTCTGGGTTGCGTCTGGGTTGCGTCTGGGTTGCGTCTGGGTTGCGTCTGGGTTGCGTCTGGGTTGCGTCTGGGTTGCGTCTGGGTTGCGTCTGGGTTGCGTCTGGGTTGCGTCTGGGTTGCGTCTGGGTTGCGTCTGGGTTGCGTCTGGGTTGCGTCTGGGTTGCGTCTGGGTTGCGTCTGGGTTGCGTCTGGGTTGCGTCTGGGTTGCGTCTGGGTTGCGTCTGGGTTGCGTCTGGGTTGCGTCTGGGTTGCGTCTGGGTTGCGTCTGGGTTGCGTCTGGGTTGCGTCTGGGTTGCGTCTGGGTTGCGTCTGGGTTGCGTCTGGGTTGCGTCTGGGTTGCGTCTGGGTTGCGTCTGGGTTGCGTCTGGGTTGCGTCTGGGTTGCGTCTGGGTTGCGTCTGGGTTGCGTCTGGGTTGCGTCTGGGTTGCGTCTGGGTTGCGTCTGGGTTGCGTCTGGGTTGCGTCTGGGTTGCGTCTGGGTTGCGTCTGGGTTGCGTCTGGGTTGCGTCTGGGTTGCGTCTGGGTTGCGTCTGGGTTGCGTCTGGGTTGCGTCTGGGTTGCGTCTGGGTTGCGTCTGGGTTGCGTCTGGGTTGCGTCTGGGTTGCGTCTGGGTTGCGTCTGGGTTGCGTCTGGGTTGCGTCTGGGTTGCGTCTGGGTTGCGTCTGGGTTGCGTCTGGGTTGCGTCTGGGTTGCGTCTGGGTTGCGTCTGGGTTGCGTCTGGGTTGCGTCTGGGTTGCGTCTGGGTTGCGTCTGGGTTGCGTCTGGGTTGCGTCTGGGTTGCGTCTGGGTTGCGTCTGGGTTGCGTCTGGGTTGCGTCTGGGTTGCGTCTGGGTTGCGTCTGGGTTGCGTCTGGGTTGCGTCTGGGTTGCGTCTGGGTTGCGTCTGGGTTGCGTCTGGGTTGCGTCTGGGTTGCGTCTGGGTTGCGTCTGGGTTGCGTCTGGGTTGCGTCTGGGTTGCGTCTGGGTTGCGTCTGGGTTGCGTCTGGGTTGCGTCTGGGTTGCGTCTGGGTTGCGTCTGGGTTGCGTCTGGGTTGCGTCTGGGTTGCGTCTGGGTTGCGTCTGGGTTGCGTCTGGGTTGCGTCTGGGTTGCGTCTGGGTTGCGTCTGGGTTGCGTCTGGGTTGCGTCTGGGTTGCGTCTGGGTTGCGTCTGGGTTGCGTCTGGGTTGCGTCTGGGTTGCGTCTGGGTTGCGTCTGGGTTGCGTCTGGGTTGCGTCTGGGTTGCGTCTGGGTTGCGTCTGGGTTGCGTCTGGGTTGCGTCTGGGTTGCGTCTGGGTTGCGTCTGGGTTGCGTCTGGGTTGCGTCTGGGTTGCGTCTGGGTTGCGTCTGGGTTGCGTCTGGGTTGCGTCTGGGTTGCGTCTGGGTTGCGTCTGGGTTGCGTCTGGGTTGCGTCTGGGTTGCGTCTGGGTTGCGTCTGGGTTGCGTCTGGGTTGCGTCTGGGTTGCGTCTGGGTTGCGTCTGGGTTGCGTCTGGGTTGCGTCTGGGTTGCGTCTGGGTTGCGTCTGGGTTGCGTCTGGGTTGCGTCTGGGTTGCGTCTGGGTTGCGTCTGGGTTGCGTCTGGGTTGCGTCTGGGTTGCGTCTGGGTTGCGTCTGGGTTGCGTCTGGGTTGCGTCTGGGTTGCGTCTGGGTTGCGTCTGGGTTGCGTCTGGGTTGCGTCTGGGTTGCGTCTGGGTTGCGTCTGGGTTGCGTCTGGGTTGCGTCTGGGTTGCGTCTGGGTTGCGTCTGGGTTGCGTCTGGGTTGCGTCTGGGTTGCGTCTGGGTTGCGTCTGGGTTGCGTCTGGGTTGCGTCTGGGTTGCGTCTGGGTTGCGTCTGGGTTGCGTCTGGGTTGCGTCTGGGTTGCGTCTGGGTTGCGTCTGGGTTGCGTCTGGGTTGCGTCTGGGTTGCGTCTGGGTTGCGTCTGGGTTGCGTCTGGGTTGCGTCTGGGTTGCGTCTGGGTTGCGTCTGGGTTGCGTCTGGGTTGCGTCTGGGTTGCGTCTGGGTTGCGTCTGGGTTGCGTCTGGGTTGCGTCTGGGTTGCGTCTGGGTTGCGTCTGGGTTGCGTCTGGGTTGCGTCTGGGTTGCGTCTGGGTTGCGTCTGGGTTGCGTCTGGGTTGCGTCTGGGTTGCGTCTGGGTTGCGTCTGGGTTGCGTCTGGGTTGCGTCTGGGTTGCGTCTGGGTTGCGTCTGGGTTGCGTCTGGGTTGCGTCTGGGTTGCGTCTGGGTTGCGTCTGGGTTGCGTCTGGGTTGCGTCTGGGTTGCGTCTGGGTTGCGTCTGGGTTGCGTCTGGGTTGCGTCTGGGTTGCGTCTGGGTTGCGTCTGGGTTGCGTCTGGGTTGCGTCTGGGTTGCGTCTGGGTTGCGTCTGGGTTGCGTCTGGGTTGCGTCTGGGTTGCGTCTGGGTTGCGTCTGGGTTGCGTCTGGGTTGCGTCTGGGTTGCGTCTGGGTTGCGTCTGGGTTGCGTCTGGGTTGCGTCTGGGTTGCGTCTGGGTTGCGTCTGGGTTGCGTCTGGGTTGCGTCTGGGTTGCGTCTGGGTTGCGTCTGGGTTGCGTCTGGGTTGCGTCTGGGTTGCGTCTGGGTTGCGTCTGGGTTGCGTCTGGGTTGCGTCTGGGTTGCGTCTGGGTTGCGTCTGGGTTGCGTCTGGGTTGCGTCTGGGTTGCGTCTGGGTTGCGTCTGGGTTGCGTCTGGGTTGCGTCTGGGTTGCGTCTGGGTTGCGTCTGGGTTGCGTCTGGGTTGCGTCTGGGTTGCGTCTGGGTTGCGTCTGGGTTGCGTCTGGGTTGCGTCTGGGTTGCGTCTGGGTTGCGTCTGGGTTGCGTCTGGGTTGCGTCTGGGTTGCGTCTGGGTTGCGTCTGGGTTGCGTCTGGGTTGCGTCTGGGTTGCGTCTGGGTTGCGTCTGGGTTGCGTCTGGGTTGCGTCTGGGTTGCGTCTGGGTTGCGTCTGGGTTGCGTCTGGGTTGCGTCTGGGTTGCGTCTGGGTTGCGTCTGGGTTGCGTCTGGGTTGCGTCTGGGTTGCGTCTGGGTTGCGTCTGGGTTGCGTCTGGGTTGCGTCTGGGTTGCGTCTGGGTTGCGTCTGGGTTGCGTCTGGGTTGCGTCTGGGTTGCGTCTGGGTTGCGTCTGGGTTGCGTCTGGGTTGCGTCTGGGTTGCGTCTGGGTTGCGTCTGGGTTGCGTCTGGGTTGCGTCTGGGTTGCGTCTGGGTTGCGTCTGGGTTGCGTCTGGGTTGCGTCTGGGTTGCGTCTGGGTTGCGTCTGGGTTGCGTCTGGGTTGCGTCTGGGTTGCGTCTGGGTTGCGTCTGGGTTGCGTCTGGGTTGCGTCTGGGTTGCGTCTGGGTTGCGTCTGGGTTGCGTCTGGGTTGCGTCTGGGTTGCGTCTGGGTTGCGTCTGGGTTGCGTCTGGGTTGCGTCTGGGTTGCGTCTGGGTTGCGTCTGGGTTGCGTCTGGGTTGCGTCTGGGTTGCGTCTGGGTTGCGTCTGGGTTGCGTCTGGGTTGCGTCTGGGTTGCGTCTGGGTTGCGTCTGGGTTGCGTCTGGGTTGCGTCTGGGTTGCGTCTGGGTTGCGTCTGGGTTGCGTCTGGGTTGCGTCTGGGTTGCGTCTGGGTTGCGTCTGGGTTGCGTCTGGGTTGCGTCTGGGTTGCGTCTGGGTTGCGTCTGGGTTGCGTCTGGGTTGCGTCTGGGTTGCGTCTGGGTTGCGTCGTCTGGGTTGCGTCTGGGTTGCGTCTGGGTTGCGTCTGGGTTGCGTCTGGGTTGCGTCTGGGTTGCGTCTGGGTTGCGTCTGGGTTGCGTCTGGGTTGCGTCTGGGTTGCGTCTGGGTTGCGTCTGGGTTGCGTCTGGGTTGCGTCTGGGTTGCGTCTGGGTTGCGTCTGGGTTGCGTCTGGGTTGCGTCTGGGTTGCGTCTGGGTTGCGTCTGGGTTGCTTCTGGGTTGCGTCTGGGTTGCGTCTGGGTTGCGTCTGGGTTGCGTCTGGGTTGCGTCTGGGTTGCGTCTGGGTTGCGTCTGGGTTGCGTCTGGGTTGCGTCTGGGTTGCGTCTGGGTTGCGTCTGGGTTGCGTCTGGGTTGCGTCTGGGTTGCGTCTGGGTTGCGTCTGGGTTGCGTCTGGGTTGCGTCTGGGTTGCGTCTGGGTTGCGTCTGGGTTGCGTCTGGGTTGCGTCTGGGTTGCGTCTGGGTTGCGTCTGGGTTGCGTCTGGGTTGCGTCTGGGTTGCGTCTGGGTTGCGTCTGGGTTGCGTCTGGGTTGCGTCTGGGTTGCGTCTGGGTTGCGTCTGGGTTGCGTCTGGGTTGCGTCTGGGTTGCGTCTGGGTTGCGTCTGGGTTGCGTCTGGGTTGCGTCTGGGTTGCGTCTGGGTTGCGTCTGGGTTGCGTCTGGGTTGCGTCTGGGTTGCGTCTGGGTTGCGTCTGGGTTGCGTCTGGGTTGCGTCTGGGTTGCGTCTGGGTTGCGTCTGGGTTGCGTCTGGGTTGCGTCTGGGTTGCGTCTGGGTTGCGTCTGGGTTGCGTCTGGGTTGCGTCTGGGTTGCGTCTGGGTTGCGTCTGGGTTGCGTCTGGGTTGCGTCTGGGTTGCGTCTGGGTTGCGTCTGGGTTGCGTCTGGGTTGCGTCTGGGTTGCGTCTGGGTTGCGTCTGGGTTGCGTCTGGGTTGCGTCTGGGTTGCGTCTGGGTTGCGTCTGGGTTGCGTCTGGGTTGCGTCTGGGTTGCGTCTGGGTTGCGTCTGGGTTGCGTCTGGGTTGCGTCTGGGTTGCGTCTGGGTTGCGTCTGGGTTGCGTCTGGGTTGCGTCTGGGTTGCGTCTGGGTTGCGTCTGGGTTGCGTCTGGGTTGCGTCTGGGTTGCGTCTGGGTTGCGTCTGGGTTGCGTCTGGGTTGCGTCTGGGTTGCGTCTGGGTTGCGTCTGGGTTGCGTCTGGGTTGCGTCTGGGTTGCGTCTGGGTTGCGTCTGGGTTGCGTCTGGGTTGCGTCTGGGTTGCGTCTGGGTTGCGTCTGGGTTGCGTCTGGGTTGCGTCTGGGTTGCGTCTGGGTTGCGTCTGGGTTGCGTCTGGGTTGCGTCTGGGTTGCGTCTGGGTTGCGTCTGGGTTGCGTCTGGGTTGCGTCTGGGTTGCGTCTGGGTTGCGTCTGGGTTGCGTCTGGGTTGCGTCTGGGTTGCGTCTGGGTTGCGTCTGGGTTGCGTCTGGGTTGCGTCTGGGTTGCGTCTGGGTTGCGTCTGGGTTGCGTCTGGGTTGCGTCTGGGTTGCGTCTGGGTTGCGTCTGGGTTGCGTCTGGGTTGCGTCTGGGTTGCGTCTGGGTTGCGTCTGGGTTGCGTCTGGGTTGCGTCTGGGTTGCGTCTGGGTTGCGTCTGGGTTGCGTCTGGGTTGCGTCTGGGTTGCGTCTGGGTTGCGTCTGGGTTGCGTCTGGGTTGCGTCTGGGTTGCGTCTGGGTTGCGTCTGGGTTGCGTCTGGGTTGCGTCTGGGTTGCGTCTGGGTTGCGTCTGGGTTGCGTCTGGGTTGCGTCTGGGTTGCGTCTGGGTTGCGTCTGGGTTGCGTCTGGGTTGCGTCTGGGTTGCGTCTGGGTTGCGTCTGGGTTGCGTCTGGGTTGCGTCTGGGTTGCGTCTGGGTTGCGTCTGGGTTGCGTCTGGGTTGCGTCTGGGTTGCGTCTGGGTTGCGTCTGGGTTGCGTCTGGGTTGCGTCTGGGTTGCGTCTGGGTTGCGTCTGGGTTGCGTCTGGGTTGCGTCTGGGTTGCGTCTGGGTTGCGTCTGGGTTGCGTCTGGGTTGCGTCTGGGTTGCGTCTGGGTTGCGTCTGGGTTGCGTCTGGGTTGCGTCTGGGTTGCGTCTGGGTTGCGTCTGGGTTGCGTCTGGGTTGCGTCTGGGTTGCGTCTGGGTTGCGTCTGGGTTGCGTCTGGGTTGCGTCTGGGTTGCGTCTGGGTTGCGTCTGGGTTGCGTCTGGGTTGCGTCTGGGTTGCGTCTGGGTTGCGTCTGGGTTGCGTCTGGGTTGCGTCTGGGTTGCGTCTGGGTTGCGTCTGGGTTGCGTCTGGGTTGCGTCTGGGTTGCGTCTGGGTTGCGTCTGGGTTGCGTCTGGGTTGCGTCTGGGTTGCGTCTGGGTTGCGTCTGGGTTGCGTCTGGGTTGCGTCTGGGTTGCGTCTGGGTTGCGTCTGGGTTGCGTCTGGGTTGCGTCTGGGTTGCGTCTGGGTTGCGTCTGGGTTGCGTCTGGGTTGCGTCTGGGTTGCGTCTGGGTTGCGTCTGGGTTGCGTCTGGGTTGCGT